>JACEOJ010000077.1:1286898-1580764 GCA_013761285.1 Campoletis sonorensis | reverse complement strand
CAGAAAGGAAAATAAAAAATGAATGCATGTATGTAATTATTGTACCTTTTTTCTTATTCTGTTATACTTTTTAATTAATAAAATCCTCTGGTGATATGCTGTGCTTATAAATTAATTATTTTTTGTGTCACCGCATCATTAAAACTAATTCAAAAAATAACGTTCAAATTTATATTGCAGATAACGATTTATAACTTCTGGTGCCCTGCTGGATGAGCAACTGGATTTTTTTCCAAATTTTTCATGAACTTTGTTAATTATTGAAAAATCGATTAAATATATCAATTTTGGATTAAAAAATATATCTTGCGGCGTTTTTTTTAACTTTAGGTGAAAAAGTTGTGGATCAAATTCATTTTTTTGTGTATAATCAAGCCTTTTTGAAAAAATCGATTAATCGATTATTTTTCGATTTTTTTCTTGAAAAATCGATTTTCAGTTATCGATTGTTGGTATAATCGATTATTTGAAAATCGATTTTTTTTTTAATATCGCCCATCTCTAGTTGTGACGCGACCGCGACGCAACAGCAAAACGCGCCGTTCGTCTGCGAAGGTCGCATGAAGTGGATGAACAATGAACTACAAACTGCACGCAGGCTTGAGCTCCGCGCCGCTTTAGGAACGTGGCGTGTCTAAGAATTCTAAAAATTTCGGTATTTGGTAATACAAACGAAAGGTGCCAGCAGAAGATGTTTCCAATTATTGCTGTACGATGTACGAAGTCGATAATATTTACATGAAAATCGTACATAGAAGAGACAACATTTATATTTTTTCTGTTTCATTTTTTTTTTACGACCGGCTTTCGGCCCGCGGCAGTGCGCTCTTTAATCCTTAACAACAAATCGTGCAATACAAATTATTGCCGAAATGAAGCTTTGATTTGACTAGTGAGTAGCAGTGTCGTACCTTCAATTATACGAATGTACATTTCCCGGTGCGCGCCCGGAAATGAATGCTATATATACGTTTTTTCAAAATTCATGTAAAAGATTGCTATTAAATATAAGATTAATTTTCAAACGAACGGTCTGTAGCTGCGATGATATTCATCACCACAGTTACAAATTCTCTTTATGCACAAAAAGTAATAAAATAAACATGATCATCGACGTTACGTCTCTGCTACAGGGCCGTAATAAAATGTATAACGGAATCTATGGAATACGACCGCTGCGCGACGCGCTCGTTTCCCAGGCATCCGGGTCGGTAAATTGGCGTCAGCATGCTTTATGAGCCTGTAACGAGATATCGTAGCGTATAAATACTTTGGATAATATTATTTCGTATAAAACATATCGCGGGATTAAGCAGAAAAATCGAGGAATTTTTAAAATCGTATAAGCGTGGTGGCCTTCGTTGTAAATATATTTGATAAAAGTAAAGGAAAAAAAACGTGTTCGGCAGTCGCACGAGGAGCACGAGCGTACACACGAGAGTCGAGACGACTCTCGGTTCAAGCGGCGCATACATAAATACATGCGCACACCACATACACAAAACACAAACACATACAAGATAACGCGACATAACCCGGTTTCTTTTTTCCTCTCTTTACACGCAAAATTTCTGCGGCAATCTCTCCTTCCCCCTCCCACCCTTTTCCCACGAAGTTCCCTGTCTCCTTGTGAGCACGAAACTCGTGGACTTTTTCTCAGCTCATTCGTTTCCCATCCGTGGGTTCCTACGAAAGGACCGAATAGGGTATAGGGCGTTATCGTCAAACGCTGCCAACGAAATACGGTGATCGGGTGGTCAGAGTGAATGGTGGTGCGTGCTGCGTGCAAAAAGCCTAAAGAAAGTGTTTCGTCGCAAGTCAGAAGTAGATCTTGAAGACACGCAACGAGGAAGAGTCCAAACCATACGTGTATCTATTTCTTATACTCACGCGCTATTTACAGTCAGAAATATATACAGACATACGAGAGTTGTGCGCGATATCGGCGTAAACGTGTAAGAAATATGGAACATGCGGGCGGCGACGGTAATAGCGATGGGGATGGTGATAGACGAGGTCCTGGACGTGGAAAAGGACGCGAAGGCTGGTCGCCCTTGCAGCAGCATCCTCAGGAACCGCTCAGGCGACCCCATCAACCAAACAATGCTAATCAAACGCCAGGTAAGAAACACACATCGTTTGACGTTGTTTTTTAGCCATTTCGCCATTCAAAATTGTAACAATATGGCAAACCTTACATTTTCATTCACTTTTTAATAGATTATTATTCACACGTACGCTCCACGCTCGATTTACTTTTTTTATAGCAACAATAAATGTGTCATGTTTGCCTGTACATATGAATACTCATTGTTACATACATGTATATACAAATGTGTATGTATCTACACGAGAGTGCCCGGGTCTCTAAGTTACTGCAGTAAACATCCAATAAGCACATTTTTTCCAAGGGCATTAACCTCTACACATATTGCTGTTGTCACATTTTGATCCAAATATTCGTAAATGTCATTTCAGGCTCTTGATATCTGAACAAATAAATACGAAAAGGTTACCTATCTTTGCAGATGAATCTAAAGTATTAGATAATATGACAAAAGGTCTTATTCTGTTCTAGTGTTACTTCCGGTTCACTTATCTCTTGTAAATTTGATGTTTCGTTCAAACATCTAAAAACTTGATGCTGCAAGCATTAGGTAAAATTTAGCGGAACGTGGAAATATTAGCCTCGATAAATTCGGACACCATTTTACCACGGATTGGATTAATTAAAAACTTTATTTTTGGATGATTATATTTTTCACTTTCAAAAATAGCCCATAGTTTTGCTGCGTGTCCATGTTTTTGGTTGTCGAAAAAGTTTCTAACCAAATTGGAGTTGAATGATTCGAGAAAAAGAATTTTCTTTGCGTCGCAACAGTTCGAACTTCTACACGTTGGAAGCACGGATTGATACCTCATGAATGACATTTGTGGGAAATTTTCAAGAGCAAGACATTATTCACAGTTATCATCTCGATTACATCCCTTGTTTATGAATTTGTTCAATTCTGTTGTATTTTTACCCAGGAAACTCGATGAGAAAGTTTCTTCTGTCGTGTGTCAGATTTAGAGAACACTTCTGTTTTTTTCCTTGCAAGGTAACCCCGACGAATGCAGAGAAAAAGGCGAGGCAGGCTTATGCGAAGTACGAAATTCCAATCTATCTGCGTATGCCCCTGTTTTTGTACCCAGGAACCTTGGACCTGGTGGTGGAACGGTATGTATTAAAATAGCTGGAAATTCATTCTTTTAAAAATGTAAAGTTTCCCTAAACCTAGTATCTTTATTATTATTCAATATCCCAACAAATGAAGAAATTTTTATTTTGCATCTCAGAATTTGGCAAGTTACTATCGCTCTGCTCATTATTCATAGCGAACCACAGTTGATGCAATGCAAAGAACAAGAAACAGAAAAAGTGCGAACTTTGTGTAGTTTTCCATGAATTGATTACTACATTACTCAATAACGATTTTTTATACAGTCATTCAATTGCCTTTCGTTACTCGATTTCAGCAGGAATTTTGGTACAGACCATCGGCTCAGGATCGGATAGCACTGGCAAGAAATCAACAGCCTTGTCCGCCCCAGCAAATGCATCGTCCGATGCAGCAGCAGCAGCATCACTACATCTCGCATCATCAGCAACAGCAGCAACAACAATACGGCTATCAGATGCAACAAATGCAATATCAAGGTCAACAGTATGCTGATCCCGATGCTGGAATTCAAGGATATCTTCCTTACGAAGGAGGTTATAGAAATTACAACAGACCTCAAGCAAACGTAATAAACTCATCATTTTTTACATTCAGTCAATTAATAATTTTTCTTACACATAATCATCATGTTATCAAAGACTTACTTGGTCTGGAAAGGATTTCCGATTAAAATTCAAAGATTTTCATATCTATATATTGAAGAATCCACTAATATTCCTGGCCAAAAAATGCAAACGAACGTTAGGTTGTGGAAAAAAAAAAAAAATGGTATGATCTTACAATCGCTGTATCGCTTTCTGCTCATCTGTCGTAACGGCTTTAGATTCCTTTAGATACGAATGTTGTTGAAATAAAAATCTGATAACATTGAACCTTATTGTAAAAAATAATGTTAATCAATTAATGTTTATGTTTGACAAGGGTTCCGAGCGTTCAGGAGAGAATAATCAAGTAACGACGTTCGCTGGAGTAATACGACAGTTGGACAATGCGATGGATACATTGAACAGGAGTCCTGGTCAATTTGATGATCTAGTTGTGCCGCTTGTTTGCAGCATAACGCCTCATTTAAAAAATTCTAGTCATACTCAGGACATTGTCGATGCAATCATCAAACAGGTGAATTCATTGCTCGCAAACAATATTACCTTTTTTTTCCTCTATTAAGGATCTTACATCTTATTAATCGTGTTCATCTTCGAACATCATTTTTACAGTCGATCAGGGAAAGTAATTTCCGATACAGCGGAGCTCGTTTGTGCGCTCATCTTGATGCCGTGGACACTCCTTCCGATGATGGAGTTTCCATTTTTAGGACTGCACTATACACCAGGTAATTGATGACCATTTTTTTCTTCATGCGCTTCGTATAGAGACTGTTCGAACCTTGAATCTGATAAATCACAAATTTCAAAAGTGATCAGGTATTGATTTTGAAAAAGCATGCATTGGCAATTAAACATTTAATTCAATCCTGACGGCACCAACGTGGATCTTTCATGTCTTTTCATGACCTCGCGTATCGCGTTTGCTTTTCAATGAAACTTTTTGTACGTTGGGTACTGATCAAAATGGAGTGACAAATTCGACGGCACTTGCAGAAGTTCAAACGGTTCTGGACACAAATGACCCACGTTGGTGCTGTAAGGGACGATTGAAAAAAGTAATTCATTGAATTCCGTTCTTATTACGTACAGAAATGTTTCTTTCATTTGACATCGTTAACATATTTAGTTCTGTATTTAAGACATGTTTTTTAATGAAATATTTTATGCAACAAATTTCAGATGTCGCGAGGATACTGAATCCGAAACGTTACGTTGGCAGGAAGAACAGAACGAAAAAACTTGTCACGGATTAATGCTTTGTCTCGCGGAGCTCGTAGCTCAGATGGATCAGCCCGCAGCTTCTGTACTTGGCAAATTGTTAGTTCAAGTTATTTCGGTTACGCTCAAGAATCCAGGACCGAATTCCGCTAAATTAATCTGTCAATCGCTGAAGGTACGTAATCGTCGTAAAATAAAAGCTCGATAATAACATCAGTAACAAAAAAAATCTAAGGAACAATTATTAAATTGAAGTTCTTCAGAACATTCAAACGACAACGCAATAAAGTGTATCACACATTTGTTTGTTACTTAATTTATCGTCGAATCGTTAAAAAACAATAAAAAAAACAAACTTTCACTCAATAAAAATTCACTAACATGTCACTTTTTCCGTTGCAGCTGGCGGGTCAATATTTGGAGAGAGACAGCAGTACGAATCGCGAAGAGATCGAGCGAGTCATGCGAGAGTTGACACAGTTAGTGACCGAGGGACGCGTCGACGTTCATATTGGTCGTATGGTGAACAGCGTTCGTGAATTACGGAGCGGGAATTGGGGACGTGTCGTTTCGCATGGACCGTCAACGGTCGAGCCTAGCACGGCGATTAACGAGCAGCAAATTCCTCAACATCTGTTCAACGAGCCGGTCCTTTATGGTCCCGACGGTACCATCCTCTCCGCCGAGGAGAGCAATTTTTGCCAGAGTCGAGCGACTGCTGATGGAATGGGTGACGACGGTGGTGATGGCGGATGCGATGACATGCGGTACGTAATCACAACTGTTCCATTTTGAAAAAAATTGAATGGTTTTTTTTGTTACGTTTGTTCGAAAATGTAACTTAAAAAAAATATGTTGAAAAATTGTAACATTTTGGCTCGTTTATCAGATGCTCGCGTTGTGCAGAAATTCTACAGAAAAATTTGAAAAGCAGATTCCCATTTTTCTCACAGCCGCTTGATATTTTGAGGAAAAAAAAGTTACACCTTATTCCTTGACGAAAAGAGAACAAAGTTATGATTTTATTTCTGTTCTCGATAATTCACAATATCTCAAGTAGATTAATCTCGATGGCCTTAAACTTTTTTGACATATTCTAAATCTTCACGTCCTAAAGGACGCGACTCCAGTTTTCGTTTAATATCTGTTGTGAGGATGGAAAAATATCACTTGAGACACGTGTTTTGAGGATAACTCTTCCTTAATAACTGTGTTGAATATCCCAACTTCAACAATTTTTCCCTTTCCTATATGTTCCTTGTATGAAATTTCGCAAGCGTAATGATAGATATTGTTTTCGGTAATGGACTAAAAGATTATTATATTCTGCTACCGAGGCGATCATGACAGAGCCTTCTTAATTGCAGGATTTGAAGTTCGCTCATTTTCATAAGGATTTGTAAAACTCGTTCATCGAATGATTCACATAAATCGAAAAGATGTAAAAGCGATCAATTTTTTAATGATCGGTAACAGTCTCCAGAAGCATTGATGCGAAATGTTTTCAATATATGTTGAACATTTTAATAATCTCTATTTATTATTTTAGCAAATTCGATGAGGAAGACGAGGACGATGCGATTGCAGCGGCGTACGAGGAATTCCTGAAGCTAACGCCGAACAAAAGTGGCGGTAGCGCGATCGACAGAGGATAGTCGGTCCGTTTTAGGCACTAATAAATAACAATTATACAGTAATCGACAAGTAACTCGAAGAAAAAAAAAAGAAAAAAAAAAAACAAAACAAAACGAGAAGAGGTTTTTTTCAGTATAAATTTACACTCTCACGAAAGATAGCACCAGAGATAACAAAATTGGCATGTCCAAGCTAGAAAAATCCAAAAGTTTGCAACCAATTTTGTCAGAAATTTGACTGGCAAAAATCGAATCCCCTAAGAGTCGTGTATTCAACGACTTGGCATTGCTCTTTTTATTTTTTAATACACCCGTTAATTATGTACAACTATGAAATTAGAATAAGACGGAATCGAATATGATTTGAAGTTCGTAGTTTATGTACTACACGCGAACATGTATATGTATATTATATATGTATATTTAAGAAAAAGAAAAGAAAAACCGGATAAACGCAACGGAATATGAAAATGGGTAACTTAAAGTATCGTCTCGTCCCATTATTCCCGATAGTCGGCAATGTATACGCTCTGAGGGATAACAACACAAAACAGACATGAAATACCACTATAAATTAAATATTAATTCAATGTACGGAGCAACATGTGTGCTCGCTGTCACTCCATACCCTCATCTAATGCCCATATGCAGCGGCAAGCCGATTGGCATTTCATTTGTATAATTATACGACAGTTATGTACGGTAAAACAATAAATAAAAAAATTATGTCTTTTCGTTAATAGAGGTGAAAAAAAATCTTGTACTTCGTTATTCTTACTCTGTCATTACGTGTTGACTATCAATCTTAGTTCATGTTCTTTTTTGTTTGATTTTTTACCGCAAATATTTCTCATTAATACTAAATATAGATTTTATCGCAGATTGTCGTTTCAGTTTAACAACTTATTACAGAATCGTTCCATTTAAACAGCTCAGTGCACCATGTAGCTCATGATTGTGCATTGTTTTCATCGTTAAGACTAATTTGAGTCTACTGTTGTCACGAGAGTTTTTTTTTCCCACGGCGTGCTAAAAAAATTGTGCTGAAGAGTGCGTGGGCGTGATCAGAAAACGCATTAGATCAATCATAATAATGTTTTTGAGGGGGCGAGATCGCAGACATAATAGTCCTCAATCTAAGTTTTACCACGCGGAACCTTCGACGCCTGCGGTCATTTTATTTTATTTATTTTTTCATGTGTTTGTATTGTACTCAAGAGTGAGCGAAATGCAACGATTCGGGCCTTATATGCTTCGTTTCCCTAGATATATTGACGTCAAGTGTTGATTCGCAAACCGGAAAAAAAAAGATTATCTTGGGATTCACCCACCCGTTATGAGACACAACGGTTTTTTTCATTCCACAAATATTTACATTTTTTCGAAAGTCCGCGAACACACTCGCGTTAACATTTCTTCGATTTTGGGTGATATTTATTTCTTATAGGCTCTTCGAGATTTATTTCAATGACTCATGCAATAAGAAGACAAATTTGAAATATCCGCGAACATTATTCTAATATGGTAATTAATTTTTTGTACTGACTTATTGTGGCCAAAATTGTTTTTTTTTTTTCACATTTTATTAATTATTTGAAATATAATATTGTAGCAAATTGTTATGTTTACATAAATCATTTTAATAACAACTTTCAAATTAACAATCAAGATAAGCCATGAACATTTTTCCAACGATGAAATGAAACACGAATCTGAATCGGAATTCTTTGAAATACGCAACAACAACGTACTGCAGATACTGGTTTTGGATTCTATCTGTTATTTTTCATTCAAGGGGATAAGCTGCTCCAAGAATTTGGCTTTACTAATAAAATTCTTACAATTTAGAAGAATTAAACGAGGCACGAGTGGTATCGAAAAATGAATAAATTTACATATTACAAGGACACATACATGGGTGATGATGCTGACGAGTTTGGTGCTTGCTGCATAATGAGGTAAAATTTGTCAAAATATTTTGAAGGATTTTCCAAGGTACTTCCACGTGTTACAATTTAATTGATTAATAGGTATAAATATCCACGAATCATGCAAAACTGAATGACGATGAACATTATTTCTTGATATTGATTCTTACTCACGATTGTTTTTCAAAAATAATTCTACGTATACTTAAATATTGATGGTTATCTTCACTATCAAATATTTTATGAGTTTGGTGACATCAATTTAATGAAAATAAATATTACAAGAAAGCAAAACAAACAATTGTCTTTTTCGAATAAGAAGAAAAAAATTATTTGGACTGCCATAGTCGAGTCGTCGTTAAGCAAAAAAATAAATAAAACATAAACTAAAAGTAAATCGTAAAGAATTAGAAAGAAAACGAATCTCGTGGTTGATTATATAAAAAAGAGCATGGTCGATAGCGGAGAAGGTCAGGGTCGAAAGTTAGTCGATTGGAGGCATCGCCCTACATGGTAATAGACACATGTGCTACAAGTCTCGTTTTGCTTGTTTTTTTAGCTCGCTGTAGCAGCTGGATGAAAATCTATGGAAGGCCATGAAAGAGCAACCAATTAAGGGAGATGCCCACATGAATACAGAAGAACATCGGAGCCTTCGTCAAGTTCGAGATCGTCGAGGTTCCTCATTCTCGGGACAAGGTAGACAAGTCGTGTGTGTTTTGAATGAGGAAAAGGATGACGATCATATGCCCATACGATAGGCGTCCAATGCTTGGACGTGGAAGAAACACACGTGAGTATGTGGGAGGGCGATTCAGGGACACATACAAAATACGTCACTCTTTCGAACTGGGAAATCCGCACTCTTCGCTCTGCGCTACTAAAGAAATGTGAGAGAATCGAAGAGAAAAAAACATTGATGCTTGGTGGGGTGACATAATTTTTGTATACATACCTTAGGGACATATACGTATACGAATTTATACACATAAACTATTTAACGTGCCATTATATTTGTGAATGTTCGCACAAGCTTGCATACAGTCTTCGTCTTCGCATTCGAGAGTGCGGATCCTTCGAAGAGTGCTCTCTCGGTGAGACTCGACTCGATTTTTATTTTATCATCATTCGTTTCTTTTACTGCAATACACTTTTTTTTAATCAGATTGTTTTATACGAACTCGCATAGAAGATTTTTTTTCAAGTGCAAAACTTTGGAGTACTATATTATTTTAACTTTACGGTTTCAGTTTTTTATTTTTTAAGTGAAGAAAAATAAGAAAAACAAAACGAAAATGAGGATCCTGCAGAACGCAGTTCTGCTCGTTGCTGCTCTCGCCGGGTCAATGACCTTTACCGAAGCTTCGTATTATTCACCGAGAGTCGTTTCTTCAGGTAAATATTCTTTGGATTGTTGCTATTGTATGTGTTTGTTATAAAAGATCAATGAAGCCCATTCTTAATTGAATAATATTGTGCGAGATCACAAGTTTTCAAAATAGTGTTCAAAAACAAACAGCTTCTTATCAACACGCGATGATAATAACATCAATAGACCAATTGAAAAATAGAAATACAATTCGCAAGACCATGAAATTGTGCTGCGAATTGTAATTGTAATTGTAATTAAATTGCAAATTTTTCTTAACGAGTATTATTTTATTACGGTCCAACTACTCAATTTTTAACGAATCAAAAACTCACTGTTAATCAGTGCTTTTTTAACAAGGAAAAAAAGAAAAATTTTATCGAAACATTCTACTTCGTTGCCCAGAATAAATATGAAAAATGATGAGTTTTTTGAGCATTTTCGTATAAAATACGAGAATACAAAAAAAAGGTTTTCAAATATTAAACGACTGAAATCTGGTACACGCGTCGCAACAATGTTTTTGTAAAATGTTATGCTTGCTTATTGCAGTTGAAAATAAATTTCAAAAAAGTCTCCAAAATTAACTTCAAACGTTTTTTCTTCTACAAAAAAATGTTATCATTTTGATCACTTATTTATTTATATTTCATTAATGCTGGGCACTTATATTTGGGCACGGACTGTACATGTAACGCAATTATAAAATTACGAGCATTGTGCGGTTTTTGATTGTAAATTGATTCTGTAAAAGGTGGTTGTGCGAGTTACACGTGCGGTACAAATGCAAAATGTTCGATGAGCGAGGGTCGCCCTGTGTGTTCGTGTCTCAATCTTCACATGGGAGATCCTTTGGTTTCCTGTCACAGAGTCGAGTGTCAAAGTGAGTTATTCAAAAGTTTAATAATAAAAAAAACGTATTTTTATGTTTTGTCAAATCCTTGAGAGTTTTTTGTGAATTGATAAAATTCGGTGCAACCACTGAACGATTAATGGATAATATTTTTGTAGTTGACGAGGATTGTCCATCGACGAGAGTGTGCTCGCCAAGCAACACTTGCGTGGATCCTTGCATCGGTCTTTGCGGTTCAAACGCGAGATGCGAGGTCAATCATCACATTGCCAACTGCGTATGTCCACCTGGTTACACTGGCGATCCCTTCACCAATTGTCACGTCGCAGATCCTCGTGAGTACAATAAAAATACATTTTTTAAGTTCTGATAGTTCGTCTTTCCGAAAAATGTCGTCTTCAAATGTCATAAGAAAAATAATTCATCATTGGTTACAACTATTTAATTTATACATTTATGACCAATACAGCAGAACTTTGCATTTTTGTTGCACGTGAAAATTCAACATAAAACAATTATTAAAATTCATGGTAATTTGAATATTAAAATCTTTTCTAACTAATGAATAATTCCCAATTGTGTGATTACATTAATTAAATATTTTATTGTGTCTATAAAAAGTTTTTAAAAGTAGTCTAAAGGATGACTAATGTCTGGTCAAAAGGAACCTGAAAGTTGACATTCAAATAAAAGTGTTAATCAATGTCTTTCCGATGGACATTAGTCATGCTTTGTATAACTTTTTAGAAAATCTCCCTGGGAAACGATAATATTTCTGAATATTTCTAAAACAATACAAAAATCGTTTATTATCATTGTTTCGTGACGCAGAAAATTGATTTTGAATTTTAGAAGCAGCATGTAAGCCGAGTCCTTGTGGTGTGAATACAAAATGCGAAGTGATCAACGAAGTGCCTATTTGCACTTGTTTACCCGGATATTTTGGCTCACCACTGTCAGGCTGTCGTCACGAGTGTGAGAGCGATTCCGAGTGTTCCTCTCATCTTTCATGTTCATCGAATTTTAGATGCGAAAGTCCCTGTAACAAGTGCGGAGATGGTGCCAATTGTGACGTCATAAATCATCAGCCGAAATGCTCTTGTCCGAACGTAAGGAAATCTTCCTCATACACATTTCGTTAATACTGGTCGATCTGTATAAAAAAAAAAAAAAAAAAAAACACTGGGAATTGAGTCAAAAAACGATCAACAAATAATTAGTTCCAGATACGAATTCAAAATACGCCATGAATTTATTTCTTGAGGAAAAATAATAAAAATTCTGCCGTACAAATGAGAGCAAATTTTTTTTTCTATAACATAAAAATTAAATTAAAAAAAGAGTTGAATCATCAAATGTTTTCAATGTTGGAAGATTTTGTGTATGTCTATTCATCTTTTTAGAATTGGCTTGGAAACCCCTACACGAGGTGTTATCCGGAATGCACGCATCACTCAGAATGCTCAGGCAGCAAACCAGCCTGTGTTTATCAAAAATGTGTAAATCCCTGCGAAGGAGCTTGCGGTATTAATGCGAATTGTGAACTTCGGGGCATAACACCTGTATGCAGCTGCCCAAGAGACATGACTGGGAATCCTTTCGTTAGCTGCCGGCCCTTCGAACCAAGTAAAAAACCATACAACAGATGTATATTTTCAATTATACACATCTAAACGGAAATACCTAATAAAAAGCTAATTTATTATGTGTCTATAAAAAGTTTTTGAAAATATTCAAAAACCATGGAATTTGAAAATATTCAAAAACCGTGGAATTTGAATGGTGAATCAAAATTTGAATGGTTTTTGAAAATATTCAAAAACCAATTGAAATCAATTGAATGGTTTTGAAAATATTCGAAAACCAATTGAAACCAATTAAATGGTTTTTGAAAATATTCAAAAATTCAAATTTTTTGGCACATAAGGTTGATAATTAATATTGCATTTCGATCATCGAATGTTTATTATTTCAAGGAAAAAGTTATTAGTATTTTCATGGTGTCAGTATAGTCTCATGAATATTCATAATAATAATGATTGAAACGTCCACATTTATTCTTTCATCCATAATATAACTGGTTATTTTTTTTTTCGCAGTTGATCTCTGCAGACCAAATCCTTGTGGCGAGAACGCGATTTGTACACCAGGACACGACAATACCGGAAAAGAAAGACCGGTATGTACCTGTCCAAGCGGTTACATCGGTAACGCTCTGAGCCATTGTAGACGTGGTGAATGTCAAGTTGACAGCGAATGCCCTGATAATCGTGCCTGCATCGATTATTCCTGTCAAAATCCTTGTACTGGCAAAGAATGCGCTACGAGTGCCAGATGCGAGGCCCGTCATCATATTGCGGTGTGCACTTGTCTCGATGGCACGAGAGGCGATGCAATCGTTGGTTGCAACAGCATTCAGTCTAAATCTCGTATTTACAAGACGCTCTATCACGGTTAAACAATCTGCTGATTTGTGAGATGCTCTCATTTATAAGCAGCATTTCTGTCGAAAAATAAAAATTAAACAGCAAGAGAAAATGAATAAAGAATTTTTAACATTTTATTCTGCGACGTCTTATTATTTTTAGATTTATAAATCAACAGATTTTCATGAATCATCATTTTTGAGATGCTCTCATTTATAAGCAGCATTTCCTTCGAAAAATAGAAAATAAACAGCAAGCGAAAATGAATAAAGAATTTTTAACATTTTATTCTGTGACGTCTTATTATTTTTAGATTTATCAATCAACAGAGTTTCATACCATGACACAAACTTCTGTGGAATAAATAAATATTATTATTAATTCTATTCATATCCTTGTCAATCCCTGTCAATCGCATTTATCTTATTGTTTTGAATACAATAACATTTCGTATTGCGTGGACGATGAAATTGAAATAGAATTATTTTGGAAATTTATTGGTGTTTGAGAGCTCTTAATATTTAAATTATGCAAATAACAATCAAATTTCGGGATAACATTCAATTAAACCGTGAATTGAATGGTTTTGACTCTTTCTTTTAACATATTTTAGGCTCGGAGCATTCAATTGAATTTCCCGCGCGAATCTGAATTTTCCCTCCGAACAAAGTTTCAAAATGGCCGACGTAATCGACGTGAAGCTAGTGACGCGTTGATAGTTTCGATTATTTTTCGCGTTTCGCGTTCCAAGTCATAAATGATCGTACTTCAAGGCGATCAGGCAAGCTGAAACGTCCTTTCGTATTTTTGGTTAGAAATACCTGTGCGGTACGCGATCGAACGCGAGCGTTCGACAGATATTTAAGCAGGAATTAAACATCCCGGTGAGTGCGATTGGTGTCCAACTTTATTTTGAATGCTTTAATGACTGATTGACCGCAAGGGAGTACAACAATGGTGAATAAAAGATTGCAAATATCGACACTTCGATATCCCGAATACCATGTGTTTGGTTACGAACCTTGCGCGAAGGAGTGGTTATCACGTTTACTCGCCGCTATTCTAACCGTAAATTCTTATATCCCGAAAATTCCCAACGAGAAACTAAATTGATGTAACTCAGTCTTTAAACGTTCCGTTTTAAATTTTCGAAGCTTCATGTGAGCATTGTTCATTTTTGGTACTTACTTTTTCCAGACACAGCTTTGACATGAGTCGATTCTTCGCAACTGGTTCGGATTCCGAATCCGACAGCTCGTCGGAGGAAGAGCAAATTCAAAGAGCACCGGCAGCAGCCTATACGGTAACTATTATAATAATTACTCATTTCTAATCATTGCATCATTATAATCATTCGACAAGTGCTAAAAACAAAAAACAAAAATGTCAAAACAGTTGTATCCAATCATTCGATTTGTTGTTGAAGTTAACGACGCGATACAACGAAAACCCATTCTATCGTTTCAACTTGATATTTTCAATCGTGAATCTTGTATTTTAGATTTTTATGGGTTCATGAGAGAACTTCAATAGAATTAATATAATTCCTCCGTATTGACAACATGTTTGTACAATATTTTAGACAATCAGTTGCAAATTAGAGCAAAATGACAGATGATTGGAAAAATACAGCTTTCAATACTTTTATTTGTGTTTCACAATTTGTATGATTTTCAAAACTCGATGAAATTTGAAGAATCATTGTAATCATCGAGGACTGATAAATAACAGGATTAATTCATCGTTATACGGATAACAGTAATTTTTGATCATTTTCAAGAACATTCAAATTCATATTTACAAAATAGAATTGTATGCACAATACTTGAGCCTTAACCGTGAATGTGGAAATCTAACTTTGAAAAATCATTTATGACATTGTGAATGCAATTGTCCAGGTTTATGATAATAATTGAAATTGTCCAAGAGTTGTCTGAAATTTGTCTACGTTTAAATAATTTGTTCTGTGATCTTGGAAGAATGAAGACGACAAATTTAATACCCACCTATGAATTATTTTCTACAGTTCAGTGATGAGGAAGAAGAAACAAAGAGAGTCGTGCGATCGACTAAAGAGAAGCGTTACGAGGAAATAACGAATTTGATAAAGCTGATCCGTAACTACAAAAAGATCAAGGACATGAGTAGCATGCTAACAAGTTTCGAAGACCTCTGTCGTGCGTATCAAAAAGCACTGACAGTAATAATGAAAGAAGAGGGTGGTCAAACGCCTCGTTTTTATCTGAGATGTCTCGTAGAGATGGAAGATTTCATAAACGAAGTGTGGGAGGATAGAGAAGGTCGTAAGAACATGTCGAAGAACAATTCAAAATCGCTGACATCACTGCGTCAGAAGCTGCGTAAATATAACAAAGATTTTGAAGAGGAAATAGCGAAGTTCCGTGAAAATCCGGATCAGGACGACGACGAGGAGGAGGAAAAAGCTGAAGAAGTGAAAGAATCGGACGAGGAAGAAGATGGCGCAGCTATGTTCAAGAAAACGAGCTCTGAACCGAGCGCTCCGGATACGTCGAAATTTAAGAAAGGTCCTGCAACCACTGATGATGCAAGCGAGAGCGATTCTGATTGGGGAAGCGACAGTGATAGCGACAGTGACAGCAGTGACGACGACGGCCAGTATCAGAATCTTCGTGAACGTTTCATTAAGAAAACAACCGACAAGGAAGACGATGAGGACAAGACGAAGAAGAAGGAACAACGAAAAGAGCGCAAGGAGAAAGAACGCAAAAAGAAACGCGACGAAGACGATGGCGAAGGTGAATGGGAAACGGTGAAAGGGGGAGTAGCCATACCATCGGAAAAGCCTAAAATGTTCGCTAAAGATGCGGAGATAACTGTGCCGGCTGTATTGAAAAAATTGTCTGAAATAATAGCTGCGCGTGGCAAAAAACGTACCGACAGACGAGAACAAATCGAGCTTCTTTTCGAGCTCCAATCGATCGCCGAAACGCACAATCTTGGAGTTGCTGTTATCGGTAAAATCAAGTTTGCCATCGTCTCATCAATTTTTGATTACAACAACAAAGTTTCGGACGCCATGAAGCCTGAATATTGGTCAAAATTACTGGAGCGCATATACGAAATGTTGGACATGCTTTCGGCAACGCCGGACATGCAGATCGCCGAGAATATAAACGAAGATTCGGAGGAATTTGAAACACCACCGTTCAAACTGCACGGTTGTGTTTTGACTCTCGTCGAGCGTTTGGACGAAGAATTTACGAAATTATTGAAAGAATGCGATCCTCACAGTAACGAGTACGTCGAGAGATTGAAAGACGAGAAACAAGTTGCCGGTATAATCGACAAAGTACAAGAGTATCTCGAAAGACACGGCAGCGTTGCCGAGTTGTGTCGCGTTTATCTTCGTAAAATTGAACATCTTTATTACAAATTTGATCCGAACGTGTTGAAGCAAAAAGATGGTGAAATTGGCAAAGAAGTAGTGACCTCGGTGCAGGTCATGGAAAAATTATGCAAATACGTTTACGCTCACGACAATACCGATCGTTTACGTACAAGAGCTATTTTATCCCACATTTATCATCATGCTCTTCACGACAATTGGTTCCAAGCTCGGGACCTCATTCTGATGTCGCATCTTCAAGAGACCATTCAGCATTCCGATCCTGCTACGCAAATTCTATACAATCGTACGATAGCGCATCTCGGTCTTTGCGCCTTCCGTCACGCCAATATCAAGGATGCTCATAATTGCCTCGTCGACCTTATGGTCACGGGTAAGGTTAAGGAACTGTTGGCACAAGGTCTTTTGCCTCAGCGTCAACACGAGAGAAGCAAGGAACAGGAAAAGATTGAAAAACAACGCCAAATGCCATTCCACATGCATATTAATCTTGAATTATTGGAATGCGTTTATCTCGTTTCCGCGATGCTTATCGAGATCCCTTACATGGCTGCTCATGAATTTGACGCTAGGAGACGCATGATTTCGAAAACTTTTTATCAACAGCTACGTTCCAGCGAACGTCAGTCACTCGTTGGCCCACCCGAATCCATGAGGGAGCACGTTGTAGCTGCTGCTAAAGCGATGAGAAACGGCAACTGGTCCGCTTGCAATAAGTTCATCATAAATGAAAAAATGAACGCTAAAGTATGGGATCTTTTCCATCAAGCCGACAAAGTACGCTCCATGCTCACTCGTCTGATCAAGGAAGAGGCTCTAAGAACCTATCTCTTCACCTATTCCCACGTCTACGACTCGATATCGATGCCAACACTCGCCGAAATGTTCCAACTCAAGCGTCCCGTTGTACACTCGATCATTAGCAAAATGATCATCAACGAGGAACTCATGGCCTCCCTCGATGACCCCTCGGAAACCGTTGTTATGCATCGCAGCGAACCAAGTCGTCTACAATCACTTGCCCTACAATTGACCGACAAAGTGAACAATTTCGTCGACTCGAACGAGCGCATTTTCGAAATGAAACAGGGCAACTTCTTCTCGAGGGGTGGCAACCAGGGCAACTTCCGCGATCGCCAAAATTACAATCGTCAAGGACAAGACTGGGGCAGACAAAGACGTGATCGCGAACGCAATCGTGAGGAGAATCGTAATTACTGATCTTCGATGAAATAAGACCTTTCTTTTTTTCTATCACGTTTTTTTACCTCCATGCTTTTATTCAAATCGTTGGAGACAAAAAAACAATGATCGCGATGAAAATTCCGATACAAGCGATTTTTGCCAACTCTTATATGGTCGTGTAAACAATTATTTAGATTTCCATCTAAAATATTGTAAAAGATGCACTTGTGCTGAATAAAACAAAAATTTGAAACAAACAAACAGTATCGCTTTAAAATTTTTTCAAAATCGTCTGAAATGTTTTTCGTGATAAAAAAAATCTCTCCAACAATTCCATCCATCTGGTCTTTTTCAAAACGTTAATTTTTTTCACACATTTTAAATCATGAACGTTTTCCTGACTTCCACACAGTAGCTCCTTTGGGAGAATCGTATGGATGATTCATTGTGAACTACTACACTTCGAACTATTAGAAATGAATATCGATTAATCGAACATAAACTTGATAAGGAGAATGAAAAGTTGACAATTTTTTGAACGTTCATGGATACTCAAAAAATCTGAAAATACAAAACGAAAGTATTCTTTCAATTCATTCTCAAGATCATCAAGTGTTGAGTCTAAATTTATAAATAATTCTTGTGGTCGATGAATGCTAACAATACGCTGGAATAATATATTTAATACAATACAATTATCGTGTAACTACTGTACAATCTTACAACAATCAATAACGTATAAAAAGTGGTGGAAAAAAATACGTTTCTATTTTTATGTCTACAAAAGAGATTCCTTTTCCTTTGTTCAAGCGTCTTGAATACTCTCGATTAGCTTATTTCCAGTTAAAATTGTATCGGATATAAGTACGAGACGAATGCCCGTAGATTTTTCGATAAGACGGCATGCGGATATTTCTGCGAATGTAATTCCACCGACGATGCACATGACGACGGTCTTTGGTTGAACATGGCCTCGAGAACCGTGTGTTGAACAGCCAGGTAAATTAGTTAAATCCTCGAAACTTTTTGGATCAGTTGTTTGATTGAGTACGATGTTCAAAAACTGTGCCTGCAAGTAGACAATTGTTTTCTCATTAATTCTATACAAATGTGTGTGTTCGTTAAAACGTGGTTTCTTGTTCAAGAAAAAACATTGTACGGTCGTCAAGTGCTACAAAGATTTTTCAATCGTTTCTTGTTTTTCGAATTTTATCTCGTCTCTCGGTTTCACATTAAAAAAAAAAAGTTAAATAAGAGAAACACGAACAATTGCTGGAATATAAGCCGAACTAAAGACATAGCTCGGACACGCAGATCCACTGGTTTTTTGATCCGTCCGCTTGGACTGCCCTGGCAAGAGCTTAAGACGTTGAGCGTTGGTGGTCCACTCGCTATTCCAATTTGGCAATTTGTTTCGAAGCATGGTTCTCCGACGACGCAACAGGCCAGATGTCTCCAGTTTGTGAAAAAGGGGTATGTGGCGATACCCGTGAGCGTGTAGATGAGATTTTTGTACAACGTGCCACTCGTTTTGCGTGACACCGTCGTTCGTCTGGCTGAGCAAACAGAGAAGTCGAAGGCTACGCAATGGATGATCGTCTAGAAAAAAGAATTTCAAATGGCATTTTATAAAAATTCAGAAAATCTTATGGAATAATAATAAATAATCGAATTATATGACAATATAAAAGTGTGGAGGAGAAAAACGAAGCTACGTTCAAAAGATCAATTCAATGGATCAGTTACGAGTACGAGAAGGACTGATTCACGCGACTACTGCCATCAGTCTCGCAGTTGGAAAATTTGAGCTGCATATATTTCTCCAACACGGATGATCTTTAGAGAAAAATAAAACTTATACGTTGTTTTCTTTCCATCAGAAAGATCAGGTGTTTCGTTTTTCTCAAACTCCAAAACTTTTTAACGATCGCATTTACGTGTAAAATGACCAACAGATAGATCGCCTCAAACCGAAAAGGAAATTTGTATCAATCATGTAATATACCAATATTTTTCTCGATGTAATCCAAACACTCCTTTTTCCTGGCGCAATCAAGAATAGATTTTTCGGTGAATTGTAGAGCTTCGAAATCGGAACCGAGAGCACCAACGATCGCCTCGCACGCCGAAATGTGTGAAGCTAACTGTGCCTTGACCTCGACCATTTCGTGCAATCTCGTGGATACGTAATGGGTCATATCAGCCAATTCCATCGTCTGGGTTGACTCCTGTTCGGCTGACCATTGTATTTTCTTTTACATTCCCGTAACATCACATTAAAAGTTTACAAGAGGAGGAAGCTTGAATTCAGTGGAAAAGGTTTTTGACAGGTTGGATTAAAATGTGGATTGATATGGAAAAAATAAGTGCAAAAAAGATTTTGTCGTACATTTCAGAGATTTCGCCATAGCGCGGAGCTTTGGAAACACGTCGCTGAAATGGATGTCTCTAACGTCTCCGTAAACCCGGTCTTTCTTAGGATCGAGCTTGATTTTTGAGCTGTCAAGTGTAGCTGTTCCAACGCTCAGTGGCAAAACTTCACCGAGCAATCCTACGTAAGATACCGGTGTGAGGAACGTTGATACAAGATCATAGCTCCGATCCATCAAAATCAAGCAACCAATCTCTTTGTCGAATCTCGTTGACCTCGCACTCTCTCTCATCGATTCAATCATTTTCAATATACTTTCGCTATGTTTCCCAAAGGATAAAGTGAGTCGTGGCGCACCAAGTACTAATTGCAGCGACCATAAACAACGTGCCATTGCTGGCAACAGGCCAGTGTCTTTGTGATAGTACAAATTGGAAAACATTGGGTATTCCAG
The DNA here is from genome assembly GCA_013761285.1 of Campoletis sonorensis. Taxonomy (NCBI): domain Eukaryota; kingdom Metazoa; phylum Arthropoda; class Insecta; order Hymenoptera; family Ichneumonidae; genus Campoletis; species Campoletis sonorensis. Next base: position 1,560,106 of record JACEOJ010000077.1, on the reverse strand, counting down.
TGAAAGAACATTACCATCGAGCTGAATGAATTCCCACGACATTGAGTACAAATTAACCAATTCGGCTAAGCCTGAAAATGAAATTGAAGAATTTTCAAATAAATTTTTATCGTTCATTCATTTTTTTACATGACTGTGACCTAAAGTTTTTAGCTTCAGGGTTGATATTTATTCAATTATCGAATTCAACGAGATTCAACAAAATTGTGAAAAACTTAGACAATTTTTTATGCATAATTGCTGTCAATTTCATCTAATTACCATTCTTTTTGTCAACTGTTTGTATATTTTGGTAAATAAATAGAAATGATTTTTAGTTTTCGTTTTTTTTTTCCATGCTCTATTTTGAATCTGGTTAATTGGATTACGTTTGGAATTGTTTGTTGAATATTTCACTTAGTACTATTGTTACTGTGATGACTGAAAAAATATTTTTCTATTTTCCTGGTAAACTTTGTAAGTTTAAAGCTCTTTCCAATTTTTGTAATTTTATTTGTAACATTTGTTTTGCAAAATGAAAAACCAAAGTGTGAATTTTGTGTTTACCTTCTTCCTCGACTAATGACCGAACAACGGCAGGAACATGCGGGGCAACCAAAACATGAAACGCAAGTCCATGAGCCTGCGACAATTCTGATTGTATTTGATCCAAGACTCTTTTGCACGCAATAAGATCACCAGATACAAGAAATATTCTTTGAGTATTTGATGGTTTAAGGCCTGCTTCAAATTTGAAGATTTTGTCAACTCCATGCTGCCTAAAAAATGAAAATCAATCTACCATTTCTGGTAACTTACCGAAGTGAGAAATGATTGTTTTTCATAGCTTACTTGAGAATGGTAGCGCCAATGAAAGATTCCAATATTTTAAAGAGTTTTTGTTCTATTACCAAATCTTTTTTTCCAACTATGGAATCGAGAATGTCAATTAATTTTCTTTGACTTATTTGTTGAAGAGCTGCTAACCTATCGTCCAGTGTGATATCCATCGTCAATCGATCTAATATAACTATTGACTACTGGAATATGATTCGGGTTTCATTAAATTCAATGGAATTGCAGGTTAAATTCGGTGCCAGGGGAGTTCGAAGTACCTAATTTGAAAAATAATCTTTGTTGCTGTGTACTAGCATACCAGTGACAGATCATTGAACACAATCAATGCTCTGAATTTTCCTTTTTCCGTTGGGTGTCGTGGTTTTTATGTTGTTGTTGTTGTTGTTCGAAGTTAGATGCAGTTCGAGGCGATCCCACCTCTGGCCCTGAATTCTCGCAGTCACGAATGTGCGCCATCTGTCAAAACCCGGACGGTGTCTAATCTGTTCTTCTGTTCGCTCTGTTCCCTCGTGTGAACTTCTCCATGCGAAGAAGTAAAAATTACGGAATATAGTTTCGGCATTTGGTGCCGTCGCGTTGAGAGACGAAAGCGTCGATTGCGGATAAGCAATTCAAGACTACAGTGATGAATCCAGTTTTTTTATATATTGATATTGACGTTAATCAGGAAACGGATGGAACTATTTCTTCATATGTCTTTATTTACATTCAAAAATTAGTAACTGATTATTATTCTCAAATGGCAGTTGACAAAACCGAGCTTGAAGCTAGAACTGGCAGGGGATAAAATCGGGAAGAATGGCAGAAATAGACGATGTTGCGCAAAGGTTGCGTATCCATTTGATTAGAATGCTATCCGCATGGAAGTTAATGAAAAAAACAACGTTATATTACATCTCTTATAGAGACGTGACCCTCGTAAGCTCGTTTTTGGATTTCCCTTTTTTTTTAAATTAATAATTTGATTCAATTTTTTCAAAACATACTCATTTTATATGTTGCAATCGGTTCAACGTGGGTCCGGACCCACGAAGGAATAGATCTCTTAAATTTTAAGTCAATCGCATGCAAGGAAACAATTTATGTTGCCAATAAAACTCCATTATTCCGCGTCTTTTTGTTTGTTTGTACGACTGATACGTTGCAAGCCGCAATACAAATAAAGGAAATTAAAATGATCCATTTTAAAATACATCACATAATCACGTACTGACTCATTTAATGTCGTTATCACCTAACAACGTCAATGTGTCAGAAACAATGTATTTGTTAGAATCCGTGCAAAGTATGATAATCCAGCGAAGAGGACTAAAAAAAATCTCATTTTTAATCTGGAAAATAGACATTGAATATTTTGTGACTATTTTTGAAAACATACCATCGTGCGGCAAAACGATTTTTATTGATTGCCACAATTAAAGCGTGACACATTGGTAGTGTCTCCGCTAAAAGAGAGAGAGAGATTGATTGATGAAATTTATTTCGGCCCAAGCGAGCTATAGCAGACTGAAGAATTGTTGTCGAATCGAAAAGAAACAAATATATACACGAAAGATTACAAAATATGCACGAATGCATGATTTTTTTTCAGTACAAAGCGATTCAAAATAGAATTAAACTTACAAAATAACTTCCAAAATAAATTTACAATTAAGCCGAACAAAATAACATAAGCATAGGCAAAGAAAAAAAAATCGAGATCAAAACAACAACCGAATGAAGTAGGAATAAGTGATATCGAGAGAGAGAGAAAGAGAGAGAGAGAGAGAGATTGATAGATTGGTTGAATATCTTAAATATTTATAGATAATCATGTTAAAATTGAGGAAAAATGAAAAGCACTGAGACCGTTAAGAATATTTGCAGAATTGAAAAACTGTTTTTTTTTCTATCAATGAAATTCCGCCGTTGTGTGAATTCTCTTTGGAATACATACAAAAACCGAAGAGGTTTGAAAAAACAATTACTACGTTCATCGTGATTCAAGAATAATTTGGAATTATGTTAATTAGATGTTACTCCGCGAATCGTGACGACCGGGGAGTTTCCAGCTGTAAAAAAAAAGTTTGGGGTTCGTAAGCTCGATGTTTTCACAACACGAGGAACAATAATCTACTGGCCGGTCTGATTACGTCATCAGCATGAAAAGGGGCAAGGAATTTACGTAGTTTCTCTACACGTGTTACTTTTATCAAAACTCTTTGCTAGTAGTTTGGACGATGTTCGAGATATAATGAATTCCGTCGTCCCGTATCCGCCGAATTGAAGTGAACTGCTATCACCTAAAAACATAATATCAAGTGGAATAACACGAACATTCACCATAACTGTCCTGCTAGCTTGACTCTCCCCTTGGTAAATAGTATCAGTTTTCTTGGTAGTGATAAATCTTCGTACGATCGTCTCGTCCGATCACTCACCGCTGTCCAATATTTGCTTGAGTAAAAAACCAAAAAATTCCAACTTACGAAATGCCGAGACTAGCCCGTAAAGTATCAACATGCGTAGTAAAAAATCAAGCATCACGTCCCAGAGGGAGAGACTTTTGTGTACACAACTAAGATAAATAAAAAATTATGCCTCTGTTATGTAAACATTCTATACTACAAGCGTTTGTCCTTGGCTACGAGGCTTGTTAAGAAAAATCAAAGTGAGAATTTCAAGCTGCGTGTTCGTGTCACCCATACAGTGTCACCTCGAGTCTTCAGAGTGATTTTGTCGAAGCAATTCCCGATCGTAATAGACACAAGTAGTTTTGAAAATGATGTTTTCTCCGAATCTCCGTGTCAAAGCATCATCTCTGAGCAAAGATAGGAAGGAGGTTCAAGATACCGAAATGACCCCTCCGACCCATTCTCTCGACTATAAAACTCGGTCAAACTCTGGTCCAGCAGACAGTTTGGATTGAGCAAAAGAAAGACGATCAACGTACCTCGGTGTATATAGTTATCAGTTTCTTTTGTATTCTTATTTACATACACAACAAAACAAAATGGTCAGCAAGTTAACGGTAAGCAAACAATATATTACACGTCAACTCGTTTAACATAGAAGTTTCAATATGATCTGATAATTCGATCCCAGCTGATATCACAGGAAATCCTTATCTGTAATAATTCGTTGATAAACAACTCGTGAGACTAAATTTTCACTTGCTTCATTTTTTCTTCGGTGGAAGGATATTAATTCGATGTAATGAAATGGTGAAAGTTTTCTATATAGAAACGCGATGCAATAAAAAAATAAACGATGATTTCATTTTGATCGGAAAGTTACACTATGACTCGAGTCTCGCGTAGCATTTGGACTTTGTTGTTTCCGAACTAACACTCGAGCGATTGTTCTTCTCTTTTTTGTGTCCACGATAAGATCATTCACGATAGAACACACGAGAGATGACGCGGAAGAGACAAAAATAGATGGCGAATAATGAGAACATATGGCTTATCGCTTTTTTAACCCCGCTTCGAGCATTTTATACCTTATCGCGGATCCCTATCCTGGTATAAAGACGGAGAAACGGGTTATCCTAACAGACATTGTGGTCAGTGTAGATTCTAGTGGTACTAGCCGGTCTGTCAGTCGCGATGTCAGCTCCGAATAAGAATTACGGGGGTGGTCAATACCAAGAGTCATACAGGCCTTCGGGCGGATCCTACGAGGACAGACCAGGCCAGGGTCACCTCGGAACTGTTGGCACATCGGGTCAATCTGGTGGAGTTTACCAAGAAACTCCTGGACAGGGACACTTGGGAGTCGCTGGTCAGGGCCACCACCAAGGCCATTTGTTGGGAGAAAATGGACATGGTCAGCGCCACCAGACTCATCAACTGGGAGAAAATGGACATGGTCAATTGGGCTATCACACTCAGCCCGGTCAGGAAGTTGTTGAAGGTCAACATGGCGGTCAATACACCGAACATAACCACGGCGGTGGCTACCAACAACACGGCTACTAGAAACGCCCACATTTCATGTGCACGACAGGCTCATTTGGCCTATCAAATGTACTGACTATATTTTCATACGAAATCGACACTCGTTTCTCTGCCTTTCTTTTGCATTGACTAATGAACGAACTGCTGTAGATATAAATGTTTGTAAACTTTTTGAAATATATAAAACTTCCGTAAATGGGAATACATTATCGTGCCATGTTTTTTCAATCGATATTAAGATTCGCGGTAGCGAATTGAGACAAGTACACATTTTCGAAATTCGAAAAAAACAAAGACAAGGCAGCTACCGCGATCTATAATAACAGCAAGGATCGTATTTTAACCCGACTTTTGAAACTTCAAATTAATATTTCATGTTAATTTCTTACATCTTAACAAAGATTGGTAATACGATGGACCAAAGTGATCCGATGAAACAAATGCGGGTCGAAGGTCGAAAGAGGGTCTAAGTTTTTTGGAATTTTAGACTTTTTGCACAGATCGACCATATTCAAATCCTGATGACGAATTATTTGATGACTTAACGCGAACGGAATGGGGTCTAGATTAAACGATCAACGTCTCACGTGGACTGTGGCATAAAATTTAAGTTATGTAGATTCGATGTTAATGAAGGATGTTCTGACCTCTTAAATGAACCCAACACTGCATCTTATTATCCACCCCATCGATCGTTTCGAGAAAAGCTCGTAACTTCATTGGCAGTTGATTGTTTGTTACGTCGATGTTTATACTTTGACAAATTTTATAAAATCGAAGAACGACACTTCGAAAGGTTCATTTTGTCTCTTCGCTCATTTTGTTAATCGGTTTTATCGATGGGGAGACAACACTTTTTTCTTGCTTTTGTCGGGCTCGTCTCCGTAGAAATCGTCGCAGTTCAGTCGTCTTTCTTTCGACCGAATCTGCCACGAGAATATTCTGATTTTGTGTATCCTCAACGAGCTCCGCTGGTGAATAGACACAGACATCAGAATAACATCGAGATAGTTCAGGGGACAATTGATCAGTTGAATCAAATCGACGCTACATGGGTCTGTACGAATCGGAGAACCGGTGATCAGGTACGTTGTCATTCAATTTTGTAAAAACGTTATTGGCTGAATATTTTTGGACGCTTTGCACACGATGCGCTTAAAAATAATATTTTTAATTAATATTTTCAAAAAATGCATAAATCGAGAGTGAGTGAGCTTGACTATAAATTTCGCAAACTTTTATTATTTTTCATTCAAATATCAATTATCGAGGAACGAATATTGGATATTAGAAAAAAAAATTCTGCAGATTGTCAAAAATGTATGTATTCATTTTTTTTGGATATGATTTTTGAGCCTTACAAAAATATGTAATGGGATAATATTGAATCGTATTTGTACATGAATTCGTTCATTCGTAGATGATTTTTGGAACCGAGGTCGAGAATGGTAAAGGCATGAATAACGAGTATCCACCGAAAAATCCACAAACGTATGACGTACCACAGTCACCCGGATGCAATCCTTCGCAAAACCAGCCCCAGGTCCAAGACTTCGTAACAGCACAACCGATCGACGAACAAAATCAACATTATTTAAAACCAACGACTATTGAAGAGGTGAGGAAAAAATGGGCTGATTTTGATTGGACCCAGTACGTTACGGTAAATCCTACGACAATGCCACCCAGGAATGCACCCACAATCACGCCACCAAATGGCCCACACGCTGGAGAAGGGATCATCGAAGCTCGCAACGGTGCTTGATGTCAGCACCGTCAAATATTTCGATGCGCGTACGAAATTTAATGAGAAAAATAAAATATTCGCAAGTTTCTACATTTTTCATTGTAAGAAAAAATAAATTGTACTACGAAGCTTGAAAAAAAAACTTTTCTACCCTACGACTCCGACTTTAAACGACTCCGATTATGTATCTGTTAATCATCTATAGAATTCTCGTTTATTCAACGAAAGACAATTGTGAATGAAGCGATCCGTGTGCAAAAAGATTGAGAAAATTATTAAAACCTGAATAGATCAGTTAAATATTTTAATCAAATATTTCTGTTGTTAATTATGTTTCACTTTTCAGCTGACAGTTCGTAATTGTTCCACCGTATAGTTTGATTGCTTTAATATTAAAAACTCATTTTGGCATGACTTACACGATCTGGTATTATATTTATAACGATAAAGATTTTGCAAAATTTGGACGGCACCATAAAATGCCGATGCAGTCATTAAATTCCTTCAGAGCGAAGTTAACTTTATTTTTCCAGCATCATTCAAATCTCCTCAATGCCTGGCTTTTAAGAATAATTTTAATGACCATATTATCTTCAAAACCCAATTTCTGTGTTGAACGTGTTTTTTTAATCATTCTTTGTATTCGAAGTAGCGACTTGTTTTTAAATATTAGATTATGGAATAAAACAGAAACGGTTCTCAACGTGTATTTAACTTATCGTTTGGGACAGAACATATGCCACCAATTGCGTCTCCACTATTTAAAAATTTTAATAATTTGGCCATTAAGATTCGTTAGCGGTTCAATAACGGGCGAGACAGACACATATAAATTACACCAATTCAGTCTATGCCACTGTATTAAACAAAGTATTCTCATTTCAATCTACATTAACCAATTATTTACCCTATTAACTGATTTCAAAAGCTCTATAAAAGCGCACAGATACAAAAAATTGTCCAGAATAATTCGCAGACGCTACGACAGATCGATTGTTTCGATACATTTCGTGTCATCGATGGAGGGATTCCGAGCTTTTGCCATTTGGCTTGTTTTCTTCGGGACGGTTGGGACTTTATGTCAACCGCGTAATCCTGTGATCACTAAGAATCCTGATCAATCAAGAGGAATAAGTAACGAAGTTTTGGTTGAGGGAAACAAGAACGTTCATCAGGTACTTTTTGGCTACAAATAAATCTCTATTTTCTTCCAAATCGTTAATATTTCATCGTAGATTCGCAAGTAGCAATTTTCAAGAAGAATTTTCGTACAATTTTTTTCTTTGTACATGTTGTTATTAAATTTTTTTTAGAAGATTGGTAGAAACTGCATTTCATAATGGAATTGTACGAATTTTGAGTATTTATTGATACAAGGTATTTTTGCTTTCTTATCGTCTGATGACGTTCAGATTCATTTCGTCACAACATTGAACATGCTTCGGATGAATTATTTCCGAAAATGACTACACTTGTGCAAAAGTTGGATATGATTTATGAAAAATCATTTATTTATTGGAAAAGGTCGATCAGCAAGAGGCCGCAAAAGAAACATCAAAGAAACGCGTAGTTAGATGGACTGCAGAACCAGATCCACCTTATCACCCCACCCCCGAACAGCTACAACGTGCCAACGATAGAAGGCTGAGACAAAACGCCGAAGCCACCCGTACCGCGACAGCACAACGGGAGGCGAGTAGAATACTTCGGACAGAAGAGGAACGCAGGAGAGCTGGCGATTTGGAAATGGCTGAGAGAATAAGGAACATAGAACGACGTCGCCAAAATTTCTCTCATTGAAGCCTTTTTAAATGTGGAATCTTTGAAAACGTATTTCCTTTAAAACAACACTATCACGATGAAAAAGCGAAGTGGCAAAAGCTTCAGCCACTCGAGACGACAAATTTCAAGCACAGAAATTCAATAAAACAGTACGAAATAAAATAAAAATAGTACTACGAATAAATATTATAATTGTTCACACGTTGTTTGTATTTTTATTCTTCGTGTAACTGCACTCTGCACCAAAAAATAAAAGTATTGAAAAAACCAATATTCAAAAACGTATTTCTTATTTTACAATATTTTTGGAAGAGGCAACCTCGAAGAAAAACACCCGACAAAATACTTGAATACTATTCTTGCGATTGGATTATTCAATGGTACAAATAAATGACAAGTTTTTTAAATAATGTAGACAAGATCTATTTTTTTAACTCTTCTTCTTATACTTGGCTTTGTAAAAAAAACAAATCAACAACACAAGAGCAACGAAGGTGTTGGATTTGTTTTGGGAAAAAAGTGTGGCCGCTTGTCGTTGGAGATTGGAAGAACCCCTAGATCAATTTCGTCAAATTTACCACAGAAATAATAAGCTCGTTATTTGCACTGCATCGTCAGCTTTTTTCCTGTGAAAGATTCATAGACATCGATTCATCAGTCGTCGAGTGGCGAGCGACCAAGTTTTTACAACAATTTGTGATTATTCCACGTTTGGTGGCACCTAAATTTATAAAAATCATTTCACGAGAATGAGTTTCACGAGTTATACCAGCCAAAATATGTGTTATGAACTTGGACAGTTCCAAAAGCGACATGAAATGCCGATGATGCGATTGATTTTTGTTCCAAGCGAAGTTAACCCCGGGTTTTCACCGAGGATCGTGCGTTTTCGGAGCCTACCACACGAACATTTTGATTGGGACAAAATTGCACTTCCTCTAGTGTGCCTAATGAGTGACATAAATTTTGAACGTAAGTTTTTAGGCGTAAGGCCAGCACTCATCGAACACCTAGCTACGCAACTGCTCGACCGGCGGATGTAGACAAGGCGATCGAAACGACACAAGCCACTAGATCTTCCAACAGATTCTAATAAAAACTAAAAACTTAAAAAAGTAACCCATGTTATGTAGGTACGTTGCTGGACGTTACCACGCACCGATCTCCATAAAGTCATCTCAATTGCTTATTATTAAATTAAATCCAACAGATTGCAATTCACGCAAATAATATTGAAGAAAGAAAAGGTAAATAAAAAGTTTTTAGTTCTTTTTTTTAGTTTTAGAAAAAAAACGACTGGTGAAACGAATTAATATAGATCAAGTTATTTTTAGACGAATTTATTGCTCTGGTAGAACACATGGCACAAATGGTCTTTTCCCCAATCTTAATGCCGATAATTGGGTAGCAACTACTCAACAGCAGTTTATAACGAAGTATAGAAAAACGTAAACTGCGTAATGCTGATCTATGACACTTGATTAAACTAATAAACACGGGGTTCTATTTTCTATCCCAGTTAATGACTTTTTCCCCCATTAAGTGAACCCGAAAATCTTTATAAAAGCGGCAACGTTTCGAAAAACTGTTAAACATCATTCGGAAACTTCACCGCAAATCAATTTTTCGTTTTTCGTACATCGTTCGGTCATTGATGGAGGGAATCCAATCTTTTACCATTTGTCTTATTGCGGTCTTCGGGATCGTAGGGACTTTTTGCGAACTACAGAATTCTGAGATTAGTTTGAATACAAAACTATCGAACGAAACAGATCCTAAGGTGCTATTCAAAAGAAGGGAGGTCTTTCAAGAGGTGCGTCTTTTCGAGAATTATTATTACTTTCTCTTTCAATAATTTAAAGCTTATGTCAAACCTGGCAAAGCTCAGAAGAGCGGATAAAAGCGTTCCCATTTGCGAGCATTCGTGCGCATTTCTTTTTCAAGACGTTTTTATCCGATCAGTTGAGCTCGGCCAGGTCTGAATTAGTTCAAATTTATAACATTTTACCGCGTATATCCTCATACTATGATTTTTAAAAGCATTTTTGCCTAAAAAATATTAATAGAAACTGCATTTGTTCTTGAAAAAGCCCGACGTTCGACTATCCCAACACCCATCGTGTTTATTTTTTCGTCAATAGATAACTTTTATCATTTATTTGTCTGATGAATGTTTCACGAGCGCAATTAAATGATTGCACGCAATTCAGTGGACAACAAACTGTAAAAAGATGTCAAAAGTGAAGCACGGGTTTATAAATGTCCCTGAGGACGATTTTTAGACTCATGATCATTTTAAAATGCCTGTTGGTAGGACATCAGACGGATAAGCTTCAGATAAATTGTTGGAAATTGTAACTTGATTAGTTGAGATAATTTGTAGAAAAATGTTTATCTTTTAAATCAGGTTGATCAGGATGAACGTAGAGGAATGGTAAAAAAACGCGTCCCCAGATTAACGCCTTATGAGGGTTATCACTTCCATCCTACCGACCAGGAAATGGCACGTGCCAGAGCGAGAGCTCAGAGTCGACGAAACGAAAATAATCGTATATTGGAACAGGAGGCAAATGCAAGGCTGCAGCAACAACAGAGAGATGGGGCAGCCGGAGGAAGAGGAACGACCGAAAGAATAATAAACGTCCAACATCAACGACAACGCAAAAACAATTCACAACAACGTCGCACCAATCAACCTTAGTAAACATTTCCTCACTCGTTAAGTCTTTAAAATCGTATTTTCATAAAACGAAACAAGCGTGATCGAAGTTTAGAAAGCTCTGATCATGCATTTGTGTCCCTAGATGTTTTGTGTCCGAAAATTCACGTGATGCACGAAATTTATAATAATTATTATTATTCATCGTGCCTGTTAGCAATATTTTCAAAAATGTCTTGTATTTTAATTTGTTGAAAATGACATCGAGACTTCTTCGCACTTTAGAGATACTTTCGAAAAATTATAAACCTCGTGTGTACTCAATATAAATATTACAACCGGATAGTATGAGTGTGAGCTTTATTTCTTTCCTCGTGTAAACTCTAAGACAATTATTTTTTTCTAACGGTAAAAACTCAAGGACAATATTGAAAGACGTATTTGTCATTTAATTTTGAGGACAGACTTCTATCCAGAAAAATAAGCACGAGATTTACATAAAAAAATATTTTCTGTTGATTTTCCATCATCGTGGTTTGTTAGTTTATCATTTCGCACACCTTTATCAAGTTGTTTGAGAAAAACTAATTCTTCACGGTAACTTTACAAAAATACGTTCAATCTTATTTCATTGAAAAATCGTGCTTCGTTAAATACAAGTTTTTGCAAATTTTTCTATAAGTCCCCAGATATTTTGCGTTACATTTATTTCGCTTTTGTAATTTCAATTTCTACCGATGCAAATATCAAACTGCGTCTAAATCTTCTGATCCAGGTATCAATTTGCAAAAAGTTTTCTAAAATCAATCTAATCAGAAAGAACACAATCCAGCAGAAAGTTTAAACGCATTTACAGATCCGTAGGAAAACGCGAGGGAGAAGTCGAATCGGGCAAGTCGCTAACGTGTGTTTGAACTTTTCGTTGACGTCCCCAGGAATATTTGTCATTGGCGTTATTTGCAGTTGTATTTACAAATGCAGCCTCGAAAATCGTATACCTATAGATTCGGGTGACATCGCGACGTCTGCGATAGATCACTTAGTTGTCCTTTAGCAAAACACGCACGTTTTTGACGCAAATATGTAATGATCCACGCCATGTCACGTGAATCAAATTTTCTAAATCATTGACTTTCAATGAGGCGATAAAACAGATATGAATAAAAAATAATAAAAAAACACGAAACACTAGTCGATGATTCCAAAAACGTGATGGAATTTTTTCAATAAATTAAGGCAGCACATTGTCCACTCGATTGAACATAACGATTGACGACTGTTCGAACTGAACTGTCCTATTTATGCGAAACCATTAGGCAATTTTGTTTCTACGCACAAAATATATTCGGCTTGTAAATTATTTGAATACTTTGCAAAGAATGATCTTGGCAGGCAGTCCTATAAATGACAGAAATTTTTTTGCGTTCGATGATTTTATAAAAAATCTTAAGAATTAGTTTGAAAAAACACGAAACTCTTGAGGGCAAAGTTTGACAGCACGACTTCAAACGTTCTTTGGCTTTTCTTGGCTTTTTTAAAGTAGGTTTTTTGAAATGCAAAATCTCTAATGTGCGATGCGTTATCGTATCAATTAGAGTCGAAGTGCATGAGACGAACTAGTTATTGAAGCAATCAGTCATTGAATTATGAAATGAGATAGAAATAGTTCAATCTACGGATAAATGTCTCATCAGCATGTGATAAAACACATGCTGCAAACAGTTATTGTTCTATTCTTATCTGTGCTCATTGGGTGGCCAATGTTCGTCATGGGAACTGTGAAGAAGCATAAATTGCGTAATTCCGATTGATGGCACTTGATTCAACAAAATATTCTAATTTCTATCCACATTATCCGTTTATTACTCCTATCACATGAACTCGAAGGCTTTATAAAAGTGCAACGTTTTTGAAAATTGTTCACAATCATTCGCAGACGCTGCACAGATCGATATTTCGATATATTTCGTATCACCGATGGAGCAATTTCGATCTTCTGCCATTTGGCTTCTCCTTTTCGGGACAGTGGGGACTTTATGTCAACCGCGGAATCCTGTGATCACCGAAAATCCTGATCAATCGAGAAGAATAAATAGCAAAGTGTTGGTTGAGGGAAACGAGGTCTTTCATCAGGTACTTTTTTCCTACGAATGAATCTCTATTTTCTTTTAAATCGTCAATATTTTTCGGTAGATTCGCAAGCATCAATTATCAGGAAGTTATTCAATGCAGAAATGCATGCATTCTAAAAAAATTACGAGTTTCGATTATTTTTGTACACATTTCGTTTGTTCTTGCCATTAAAAATAAAACAGTTTCTTTTCTTTTACTCGTGAACGTTCCACGGACAATTTTCAACGAAAAAAACTATTTGTTGTTAAAAAAAAAAAGTAGTTCAATAAACAACAAACTGACAAAGGAAAAGTGGAGCAAAGGGTTATCAATTTTTCTGTATAGAATTATCAGACGTTCGATAACATTAAGTTGCCTGAGAGTAAAGAATTACAGATGCTTGAGATAACTTTTTGAAAGTTTCTACTCGAATGGGTGTGAGATAGTTCATAAAAAATTGTACATTTTTAAAAACAGATCGATCAGCAAGGACGTCTAGGAACGTCGAAGAGACGCGTCGTCAGATACACACCATTCGAGGGCTACAACCACCATCCAACGTTCGAGCAAATGCAACAAGCCAGAGAAGAAGCACAAAGGCAAAGAATCGAAAGGCAACAATTGGAACAATCGCGGTCAACCACGAGTCGGCCGCAAGCTGCGCAAGGCAGAGCAACCAGAAAAAGAGAGAAGATTGTAAAAAAAGAAAAAATCGAACCGCGTCGCGACAATCAACCTCTTTGAACCTTTTTTCAACATGATCGGGAATAAGTTGCAAAAAGCGTCATGACCTCCCGTGGCCCAACATGTTTTACACGACTTCAATGATGTTTAAACATCAAGAGACTCGGTAAAGTCTCAGAACAAGTACGTTCGACAGCTCTGTCGTCTGCTGACATATTATTTCTGAATAAAACGATTCACCGTGGTCGATGATTCTGAATTGTTTCGAATCTTTTATCGTGTCCGTAAGCAATATTTTCAAAATGAGAGAAACGGTTTATAAACTTCCTCTTTTTTACGCTGATTCGAACGCATTAAAAAATGAAAAAAAATCACATGATACCGAAAATGAATGTTAGTCGCGTACGTGTCATCCTCAATTCATCCTTCGTGTACATTTTGGCAAAAGAAATCCGGTGCACGGAGGTCCCTGGTGCAGAAGTCCTACGGTGCGTGAATGCATTCTCCGTCCTCCAAAAAAAAATTATTGTTATTGTTATTAATATTATCGCCTCCACGTATATTTCTCCTCAATGTTTTTTTTTACTTCGTCACTAAACTTTCCAATCGTAATAAATAAAAAAAAGTTCAATGCAATTATTTCTTCGAAGTCTAAACTACACTTGCTTCGACATTTAACAATTGTAATAAAAGTAATTTTCATAAGTAGTGAATGCTTTGATGCGATTGAAAATATTTTATTTTACTCACCGCTCAGTGCATAACTTTTCGTTCAGACTGTCTAACGTATCTGTTTAATTGTTCTTTTTTCGTTCAAACATCGACCTATCGACCTTTCTCCTAATGCCCTCACTACTATTCGTGAAGAGTCGTTCGGATAATCTATTTGAGTTCGGTCCGCCATTCGTTTTTTTCAAAATCGGGAAAATGGACGACGACGAAACGAATAAAATAACGATAGTATTTTGAAAAAAAATTTATGAAGATTAACGCAGTAAAAATGATTCTCAGGAGAGAATTTATTGGCAACAGGCTCATTCGCAATAACAATATTGGTACTGTAATCGTTAATCAAAGAGAATACGTGTATAAAGGCACAAATAATTTATAAAATACCACATGTTTATGTCGACTGGGTTGATCGAATAAATGAGGAAAAATAAAATACGAGCACCTGTTAGATCAAGCACTTTGTTCGAGAAACAGATTGGGATAAAATCTAAGTGCCTCGATAGTGTCGTCTCTGCAGGCTCTGCCGTTTTTTTCTGTAACAAAGAGTCGTTCACGAGCCAACAAAACTGATATGCCCTCGGATTGCGCCAGTTCCTCAGCCGTTGCGGATCCTCGTTCTTTCAACTACACAGTCGAGAAACAAAAGTTTTATGAGCAAAAACTACAAGTCACCTGAACATTTTTCATTATCAGCGCTGAATTGTTTACCCATTCGGCTATGGCTTCCACGATTGCTTGATCGTTGTGTGAGCTCGCTTGTATGACCATCACGCCGCTGTCAAATGTTCGTAAAACTATTGGTAAACCAAGAGGCCCCAAAAGTCTGCTTGCGTTTAATAAATCTTCGGGAGACAAAAGCTCCATTCCTCGAGCTCTGTTTACACGACAGTATACATCGGTCAAAGACATCATCCCACCGACTTCCTGAAACACACGATCAACATTATCTAATGAAAGCCCTTGTTTTTCGTGTTACCGAATTCAATATTCACGCATATTGAAAATAATGTTCAACTTTTTGAGCCAACGATAGAGACCAATATATTCGGAAGTGGATAATCTCTCTCCGGTTGGACTTAAGGGTTCTTTTCTACTAAGCTCGGTTAACTGGTCAGTTGTGGCGCTTCCTACGTTCTAAGCATTGGCCGCACGATTGAAGCTTTTTTTCACAAACACCATTTCAAATGCTTTGTTCGATAAACGGCAGATGGATGATAATTGATTGCAATTATAACTCTTGAACATTTTCAATCCTTTAATGCCAATGGCTGAATTTTTTTCACGAAAGCTGTTGGGTATGATTCTCACTAAATTAATATTGATCTATTAGAGCCGGTCTTACTTGTTCCAGAAACCACGAACACTCATTTTTGCGATACATGACCAATGTTCTGATGAAAAATGTGTTTTTTTTTGTTTTTTTTTTTCAAACATCCACGATGATTAATGCACAGGAGGTTTGAATGCTGTGTAAGTAAATCATGCAATCATGGTTGGATTGAATTCGTACTTTGATGGGTTCTTCTAATATTTGAGAAAGTTGTATGGCCAGTTGTCGGAAATATTCGTTGCTACTCTTGTAGGCGTCACGCGTTACAGGATCGTCGATACCCATGCTCATTAAGTACGACTTGAACCTCACTGTTTCGTCTTCCGTAATGTCACCGCCTCTTTCCTGCGAAAAACGAAACAATCATTTCGAATATATGCAATATTCCGGAATCTATATTTCCTTCAATTATGAACTTTAACAGTTAACTGCAATGAGGCAAATGTGCATTGAAGATTTTCATGTCAAAAATAGTAACGATGCATACACTGAATGACCCCTTTAAAATTCGTTGGATTTCGCTCGTTCTTGCAAAATGTTAAAAATTACTTTATTTTGATGAAATTCAGTATTAATGAGTTTTTGGAGTGTCTGAATGCGAATGTGGAGTCGAAATTAGGAATTTTCAAATTGTGCATCCAATACGGCGAACCAAAATGTGAAGAATTACTTAATTTTAATGGAACTTCGTATTTTTGGATTTTATCGACGTCCAAATCAACGTCGGACTTTCGGATGCACATTTAAAACCAATTACGTCAAAGTTTTTATCAGTGTTTACCAGTCAACTGGTTGATCTTCGAATGAAAACTCACGCGTATTTTCACGGATATAGTTTTCGATATCGTCACCATATCCTTGGCCATTTCCATCAACTTTTGTAAATCTTTGAACGCTAAGGATATACTGTCGTCCGTAGCTTTGTGCTTCTCCATCAAGCTTCTTTCTATTCCTACGATCCCTCTTCTCGTTTTGATCTGCGTCATCGCTCTCGAACTTTGCGCATTATTTGCCGATTGTGAATCCTCGCCTTTGAAACCTGCAGAACGCTCCCATTCTCTGCTGGCCACGGCGTTCGCTAAATCTATGATGAAACTAGGATCCAATCCTTCTTTGAAGGATAATTTAACGTAGTTCGATACGCTGTTATCCATCGGACCTGGCATCTTGTCTAGAAAATAATAATATACATGTTCAACAAGTTTTGTTCACCTCAAAGTATTGTGGTTGTGGGAAAAAAAAACTTGGTCCAAGTTGTCCAAAACTTGTCGAAATGCTGTGCTAAAGCATCTGTTTGTTAAAAATTGTCTAAAACATAACTTTTCAAGGTTCAATGGGTCTTTGAAGGTAAGTATTCTGGTGTAAAAACTGAATGACACATACCAGTGGTAGATTCGGCCAAATGGAGAACAACTTTTTTGCTGCGTCCAAATGAAAAAGCGCCTGGGCTTTCTTCCTCATAAAATACGACTCGAGAAAGTGGCAGACACAAACAGGATTGACCACGAGGAATATCTCCTGGTCTTGCCCACAGAATTCTATGATTGGTTAGTACTAATTCTCCCATTTCAAAATTTGTCTGTAAACATTTATTTTAGACGGAATATATCGAGGTTATGACATAGAATTTTTTATTTGAGTCACTTTCATTTTTGGGATTGCGAATTTCGAGAATATTTACCTTAACGTCTCCGTCGTAAAGACGAACAGGTACATCGCGCCTGATATAAGTCTCGTTTGGCGAAAGCCGCGACTCACCATATTCAAATCTATTCATCTTTTTATTTTTTTATTTATACAAAAGCGTTCTTTTTATTTTGTTTTTCAAGTACTCCACTTTACACTCGTTGATGTGTCATCTGTTTTTCAAGTATTTCTCTACATTTGTTTTTTGATGTTCACGATTTTCGCGAACCATTGACGTTCCAACACTGCACTGACATTTTCATTGGAGTGGTTCACAGGTTTTGAGCGGACCGTTAGTAGGACCCTCCGCTTTCGACTAATATAAATGTACTGCTTGTCATTTTTATCGGTTAGACTTGTATACTAAAGTGTATCCATGTTATCATTGTTATTATTATTACAAAAAAAACTGCCAAAAGCAGCGCTGCATTCGTTCTATGGCGTGAGACGCAACGCCGAGCGGTATTTTTACGCTCGAGCTCATTGATGTTTAAAAAATGTAATTAAAACGGTTTGGCTGGTCCCTTTGCAATCATCATGATGGCTCATAGCAATAAGCTAACAAAAGTTCAACATTTATCACTCGAATGTAAACGTAACGATTATTGCAATTGTCCTCTTCTTTATAGACAACAAAATCGAAACACTAGCGCCACGAGCGGCACCTCTCATAACTCATTGCGACCATTAACTTATTTGCTGTCGGTCAAATAAAAATTCATAAAACCCAAAAGCTACGAATCCCCGTTACACGATGCGTGAACAAGTACAGAAAATTATAGAAATTAAAATCAGTGTTATTATAACATGGATCGCTTTTGTTCTACTCTTGAGCTGACATTTCGTGAGGCGAATCAAAAATAGTATGCGCACATGAACTATTCGAAGCCGACCTTGAAAGTAATATATTCTATATATATACGCAAACTTCACAAGTTTAGTGAAATTTATGTTCTCATGACACCGTCGAAAACGAATTATGATACAATTGCATTTTTTTTTCCGCACCGTGTATACGGGACTTTAGGTGTTCAACGGGCCGGCTTTGACTCAATCGTCTCCCACCAATACACAAACATATACGGCCAATAGTAATAGTGGTTTGATGCTGGTTGATGCCAGTCGGACGCTTTTTTTGAGCCGCACCGCTGGTTCGACAATCGCCAAATATATCGAATCAATTAAAAATAATTATAAATATTGCGAAAGTTTTATAGTTTATACACCACTCTTACTCTCATAACCAGCCAAAAGTGTATTATAATTTTTTTTTCGTTTCATTTCTCTGTTTCGTTATTTCGCGTTTGTACAAACAGTACTAAGCGACGAAGCAGTCAAGCGGAAAAAAGTGTCGCGCGTCGAGATTCACCAATTCATTCGTAAATACAATTTAAAAAAAAAAAACATTAAAAAAAATGTCGGCTAAACGGAAAAACGTGGGAGGAAAAAAAGGCCGAGGTAAATCGCGCAAAGTCGAGTACGATGAAGAGGATATCTCGAGTGAACAAGAATCGGAAGTCGATGACGCCGAGGTCGACGCTGATGCTGATCCCGAGGCCGGTGGTAAACCCGGCGGGGACGCCACAGAAGAAGATACTGCTGAGGACATTTCCAATATTCCAGAACTGCATCCACCTGAAGTACGTTACGATCAAACAATGCTAATCAGTTTTACTTGTTTATTATCATTTATTTCTTTTTTGAGTTCCGTTATTTATACGTGTGTATACATGTGTATGTATACATAAAAAAATGAACGCGAAAGATATATTACCCGAATAGTGACCGTCATTTAGTATCTGACCACCTGAAGAAATCACATCGAATTCGTAAACCTAAGAAGGATCGTGAATTATTGTTTATTCGTGGAAACGATTATGGTCGATTTTCCAATGCACGATATTTAAAAAAAAAAAAAAACGAATTTGAGACAATTAATTAATTATATATAGGCAGGCGGGAAAACAATGAATTGGATCAAATGTTTTAGAGTACGAACACTGAGAAAAACATTTGACCAAACATTCACGAAAAGTTCGTTTTTTAGTATTTCGGTTTCAACATTCTGCAACAACGATTTATTTTAAATTGATAAAAATAAGTTCCACTTACATTCTACGATCAAAATTTATAAAATGCAATGACCCTTCAACAACAAATTCCATCACACTATGGATCTGTACTACTCCACATTTTATTCCTGATTCTTCTGAAAATAAATTGCTTTTTTTTACAGTACTTTTTTATTTAATAAATTGGGCTTTGAAAAAGGTGAATTTATCAATTGTTGATGAGATTCAATTAATTGAGAACCCAGTGTAGCATAAAACAGAACAGAAGAATAATATCAAACATTAATATCAATTGAAGTCAAATTATACCGAAACTGATTCCTTTTGGTTCGCTATTATAATTTTTGTGCACAAGTTAAATTTTCACAATTAAAAACGTTAGTTACTTGCAAATTATAAGATTAATTAGGAAAAAATCGAAGAGTTTCCATTGTTTCCCTTGATAATTTGCATGTATTTAAATTTGATACAGATCAATCAATTCATGATAAAAAGTTGGATAATTACTTGAAACTTTGAGACTGAATAAATAAAGTTTGTTAAGAGTGATGTTAGAATTAGAGTTGGTGGCTCTATGTTTTTTTGTAATAATTATGAAAATAGAAATGTTGTGCTTCTGAAATTTCCAACAAAATACCAAGAAAGTTCCATTTTTAATTAATTCAATCAAAGAAAATGCAATCAAAAGGAGGTTCATAAAACTTGTAATATCAGTGAAATTGGAAAAAATATTGGAGCACGTTTTTATTTAAACGTAACAGGAGTGAAATAAAAACTTGCTTTCATGCATTTTTTCGTTCTCATTGTCATCAATAACTCTGATCCACATCAATATTTGAGAAAAACAAACTAAACTGAATATTACCGGATGTTTGCTGTAATTAAATATTTTTTAGGGAGGATGGGGCAAGCCTGGTACATTGCTGATGTGCGGACTAACCAACTGGGAAATGGCAGGGCGTAAAGCTCCTCCGAAAGGTCCCATTTCCAACATTGGTAGAAGTCTCTGGACGCCGCATTCGTTCAAAAATTTGAACGGCGCCAGAGTTCGCCTGGTGGCGTCTGGACCAGCCGCTTCTCACAGCATTATAGTTACCGAAGACAACAGATGTTTGGCCTTTGGACGGAACGACAAGGGTAAATTGAATACAATTATTTTTTACTACTAATATTTTCAACAATTTTGTAACAACACTCTATGGCAGCAGAAATTTTGAGCTGCAGAGTCAATTATCATTGATACCCAGAGGAAAAACTCAAGTTACCAATAAATAGGTGGTCTTTCAATTTCGTTGATATCTTTGTGCAAATGTATTGTCCGACTGTTTTCTTTATCACTAAATCTGAAGCAGTAAATAAAAATAAAAAAGTATGCTTTACTCGTGTGAATAAAGGTGGGAGAATGCATTGAAATCTTGACTGAGACTCTGGCTGAATGCCGTACAATAAAATGTTTAGATCGCTGAACTAGAGTAGCGAATGATAAAATCTTTCAACATTGTATTTCCATAATTTGAATATTTTTGCAGGACAATTGGGAGTGGGGGATACGAAGCGTCGGGACGATCCGACGGAGATTGAAACCTTGAAGGGTCACACGGTAATAGCGGCTGCATGCGGTCGCAATCATACGCTGTTCTTAACGAGTCGCGGTATAGTGTTCGGGGCAGGTGACAACAAGCTTGGTCAGTGCGGGGTAGGAAAATCCGATGCTTGTATTTTGGCAGCGACGAAAGTCAAGTACACCGGACCACCGATAATAAAGGTCGGTTGTGGGGCTGAATTCTCGATGATATTGGACATAAAAGGTGGTCTTCATAGTTTCGGAAGCCCGGAGTACGGTGCCCTGGGTCACAATACGGACGGAAAGTATTTCGTTACAAATACGAAGATGGGATTTCACTTTGAGAAAGTACCAAAGAGAATAGTATTGTACGTAGAGCGTGGTAAGGACGGTCACGTGACGCCGCTCGATCGCGTTGAAATAACGGATTTCAGTTGCGGTCATCATCATACCGTGGCGATTGACAGTAAAAGTCGTGCTTTCTCATGGGGTTTTGGTGGTGTTGGTCGCCTTGGACACAATGAGCAACGCGACGAACTTGTGCCGCGTCTCATTAAGTACCTCGAACCACCTAATCGCGGTGTGCGCAGCGTTCATTGCGGTAGTACTTACAGTATCGCCATTAACGTTCATGGCTCAGCTCTTATGTTCGGGCAAACAAAACGTACCGGCGAAGCGAATATGTATCCGAAGCCGATACCCGATTTATCCGGTTGGGAAATAAGATGCGTCGGTTGTTCGCAAACGAGCGTCGTCGTCGCTGCCGATGAGTCTCTCATCGCTTGGGGCGCCAGTCCGACCTTCGGCGAATTGGTAAATTTCCTTCACATTTTCAACTATACACCAATTCCTACACTCTGTTGTTTCATTTTTCTCAATAAATTGTTATTAAAATTCTAGGGTTTTGGCGATATGCGCAAATCTTCAACAACTCCGATGGAAGTTAAGGCTCTCGAGGGTTTACACGTTCATGCAGTTACCTGCGGCCTATCTCATACTCTCATGATCGTACGCGACGAGTCCGAAGAGGAAAAAGCTAAAATTGCGAAACTGGAGGTCTACTCCGTTTAAGAATTCAACGAACCATCCTCTCACCTCGATTCTGCATCACACACTCCATTATGTCCTTTATCTCCGTGATATTATTATACAACCAATCGGACCATAGGATAAAACAAAACAAGAACATCTAGGCTATCCTCATTCATCAACTTCTCGTCGGTCATACGATCAATAATATTATTGGGGATCTTTCGATAGGTCCGCATAATTGAGCTAACCGTTGTTAGAGTGTAATTTCAGTGAGATTGAAGAGCTATTTTTTATTTCTTCACTAAGTTTAATTGATTCAGCGAGGAACGGATTTAACACGAATTGGTCATTTAATTCTCCTTTTGTCGTCACCTCACTATCTACCTCCCTGTATTTTCCATTGTCATCCTGCGACTGATACATTCTCGACGTACGAGTCGACCTATTTTTCGACGCGAAGGAGTGGTTTTCGTGTTATTCACCAGATGCGGTTTCCTTTTTCCTTTTTTTTTGTCTCTCAAAGTAGTTTAAGCCAATATTTATTGTATTCTCATTTGGAAGCCGTGAAAAAATGCTTATTTTAATTTTTCATCCTCATAGCTCAGTTTAATACAACCAGATGATAGTTTATGGGAGCGATATTTATATATATATATATACACACGCAACACACCGACATACAATATATTTTGATACTTTGCTATACTATTATCCGTACGAACGAGAAATACAAATATCTTTTTTCCGTTCCCCGGTACGTTTTTATATCTTAAGTCAGCTTCTTCCAATTATTCAACACTATGAATGCCGATTCAATAATTATTCTCGTTAACGCAATTGTCATAGTTGCAGAAAACCACCACGCGGTTCCAAATCAACGAGCACTCCAAGCTCCGACACGCGATCATTCGTAAAAGTCTTCTCAACTCCTCAATTACTATAATACCTACATATGAACACAGGGTACCTGAACAATTTGCATTTACAATAACATTATTCTTGTGTTTACTGGTGATTGTCGACGAGGATGAAAAACAAACAAATTTGAAAGAAACAAATTAAAATTTGTTTCTGAACGACAGAACGGTCCTTTTTTCCCCCCCAAGTCTCATGATCTTCACGCAAGTTTTTCACACATTTAACCAATCATCAAGAAACCTACCGAGAGAGAATTGAAAGTTTTTTTTTATGCTTGCCAAAACAAATCTGTGGAAATCAGGCCCAAACGATTATCGAAAATATTCGAACGAACTGTATATTTGAGATTCCAATTTTGAAAAATTAACACTAGACTTTACAGCTCCATGTCACAATGCTATGAATGATCGATCTCAATTAGTTGGAAAATTATTTTTATTGCTCTCTCGGGAATTTTGTTATGTGAAAAAGCAAGAGTACGTTTTCTTTTACGTTTGAGCTTGGAAAAATGATTATTTTTGTTCAACAAGTGAGAACGTTTCTATTTTTACGAATCTTAACGGTCGTTAGAAGACCTCAACGGAATTCTATGGAAGAAAAAAAGGAAAAAAATCACTGCCAGGGTACGCAATCAACATTTCCCATCCATGAAATATCCTCCGTCATCTTTTTCGTATTTTTAGACATTATCGTTCCCATTCGTGTTATAAAATAAGACATCATTGAGCTCGCGACGAGCGAATTTTTTCATATGATATAATTAATCCCTGTGCGAATATACGCTCACGTTTTAAGGGAAGTTACACTTGATAATAATATAAAAGACGATACTGAAAGGCTGAAGATGGATTAAAGAAACGAATTTTTTAAAGAACACACAAACGTATTTTATCGGTGTTGTATTTATTGTCGCGACCGTCGTTCACTCGAACATCATTGTACCTGAATTATTTCTTTTCTTTCTTTTTACAAAAAAAAAAAACCTCACATTATATACTGATTGGATGATACATTTTCAAAAGAGTTTGCAATTTTTTTCCATCGCTGTTTGCCAACATTCCTTGATTCTAGGGTGATCTTTTTTCCGGCACGTCGCCATATCTCCAGCGCAAGAGTTGATGAGCATAATAATGAACGGGATCCGAAGGTTGATATTTATAAGTCCTGTACGCGGCCCAAGTTAAAACTTTTACCAATTCGTCTCTAAAACGAAGGCAAAGAGATGAGAGAAAATTTCAACCATTAATTCGCGGCTTCAAAGCCTCATATACGATTCGTTGAAAAGTCATCGCATGTAAACGAAAATCTGATGATTCATCAAGGAGCATAGATTTTTCGAAAATGCGAAATTATGCCGTTACAACTTTGATAATTCAGTCAAAGAATAATTTTCAATGCTTTTTCGAAAAGTAATTAGCTGAAATATGTTGCAGCTTTAAAATACTTCAAAATTTTGCTTATATCGCAGCATTCTGTAAAGTTTCAAAAAAAATTGAATACCCAAGATAACCCTGTTGCCGATGAGTTTTAAATTTCATTGACTCGACATTTTGCTGTGAGCTTGTAGTCCAAGAACTGGAAGCAGTCGTTCTGTCCGATGTGTAGCAAACTGAATTAGTTACGGAATTATTTTTACTGACATTTCCAGGACAAAAAACTTCGCGGTCCGACTTAACGTCCATTTTCTGCGCGAACCAATTGCATTGACTCGATTCGTTTGTTTCACACGAGAATTGGAGGAAACAAAAGATTCGAAAAACATACTGAAAACGACGAAAGATTAACAGAAAATTATTTATTCATTAAAAAGAGTTCTCGTTATATTTACATTTCTCGTAATATCTGTGTTACGTTTTGCTTGCTCCTGATCTCGAAATATTGTTGCAATTTTGAATGGAGCCTTATGTCGTTAGAGTGAATAATAACGCGATAGAGCTGTCAATTTTTGTAAAGCTAACAATAGCTGCAAGCGGAATAAGCTTCCTGAGGCTGATAATCGTCCGTGAGTAGAATTCCTCGTTTACCCAAGCGATTTCTAGCCCCGCCAACACCAGTACTATTTCCGATAGCTTGCAGCCTTGGCGAATATGTATCCCACAGGCCGGGTGTTTGTAAGATCTGCAACGTCCAACAATTATTCATTTATATTTTACGAGTTCTGGTTATTAAATCATTTATCTTCAATTCCTCAGAGAAGATCATGTTGATTTTTGAAAAATATAAATGGTGGAAATGCTTTGTTGATCGTATCAACTGATATTGATCTCAACATTCAAAAAAGTATATAAAAGAATCGATTTTAATGGATATTATTCGAACGAAAAAAATGTAACTGGTAGAAATTCTCCGTATCGATTCAAATCGAAAAAATGTATCACTATTTTCGCTCATTTTCAGTGTGAAAATTTCCTTGCAAGGTTTTTCAAGACATTATTTCATCTCATTTCGTATCGTAGATACAAGATTTTTTTAGTCGAACACCAACACATTTCTCACGTATAGGTAAATATATATTGAAGAGCCAAATGTTATTAAAATACAGAAAAAAAGTTTGATTAAAAATCAAAAAGTTTGATTAAAATCAATCAAAAAGCTTTTGACACAGCCGTTACCTTTTGGACCAATTCTTCGAAACAACATTTCACACCATCTGCTGTCTTAGCGCTGCTCTCAATGTACAGAGTCTGATGTCTCCTGGCAAACTGAAGTGCCTCGTCGGTGCTTACTTCTCTGTTGGGCAAGTCAATTTTATTGCCGACGATCATTTTAACAATGTCCATTTTATTGCAGTAAGTGTTCAGCTCTTCGAGCCAAGTTTCCAGCTTGACAAATGTATTTCTGTCGGTAACGTCATAAACGAGTATAGCTCCCTGACCATCTCTGTAGTAGCTCGGTGTCAAAGTTCTAAATCGTTCTTGTCCAGCTGTATCCTACATTGTCCGAAGTTAACAAAAAGTTACAAAAAAAAATCCCATAATAAACTTAACGAGTCATTAAAATGCAACAAAAGTGTTGAAAGCTCAACAAAAAATTCAACTTGTCGAGAAATATAACACTTGATATGCTAAAAAAAAAAGGATTTCTAAACCATTCATTATAAGACACAATTTCTTATACTAAAGTTGCATACCTTACCAGCAAGCAATTTGAATTTCAGCTAAAAATATTGATAATAAACAAACTTGGACTATTTTTTATGAAAAGTCCTTAGTGATGTAAAAAAAAAGTTTTCTTTCTACAAAAAAATTCTTCTCTCTTATGAAAGACATTTTGAAACGTGAATAGAATGTGTGTTTGAATGTTGGAAATTTTTTCACCATCGGTTCGAACCAATATATTTGTTCTCAGAAGGTAAAAATTATGTTTCTGCTTAGTCCAATATTTCATTTCCACCATATTGTCATTTTGTGTCTTTGAACTATTCTTTAAAATGATAGCATATCAGAAAACATTGAAAATCAAATTATACCCAAATAGCCAATTTAACTGAATTGCCATCGATTGTTATTTGTTTTGTCTTGTAATCCATTCCAACGGTGCTCTGCATATTGTCATAGAATTCATCTTCCGTGAATCTCAATAATATGCTGCAAGATGAAAGGCAGTGACAATTATAAACAAGTGATTTTGCATTTGTAGTTCTTTAAAAACTCATTGGAAATATGCAGAAGTAAAATATTTAGTTTACTGTGTGACACTGAAAAGAGGTCATCGTTATCGAAGTATCGTTTGAAGAAATTATCATTAAGAGGTTATTAATTTTGTTCGCCAAATCCCAAATCCGAAAAAAGTTCAAATACCTCGATTTTCCGACGTTCGATTCACCAATCATTAAGACCTTGAGAGTCGTTAAAACTTCCTGGTCCATTTTGCACTTGTGTTGTTCTCTCGCCGTACACTTCTTTTGTTCTGTATTTTTATTCGAGTAGCATGAAATATTTCTCTTCTCGAGGTCTGAACATGCCGTTTATGAATGTGCAAATTTATTTGGACGTAAATTGTAAACGCGACAAAGCAGAAGAACAATAACAAAAACTGAGGGGACTCTTTATCGATATTTCAAGAGGCTTTTTTCACAGTTTTTTTTTTCCTTTTCCCAACACGAGCTTGTGAAACAACTCAACTAGTGCGCGATTGCAACTAAAACGTCATGACCGTGGGCATGACGGTTACATTCTCACTGCTACCATATGACTCACCCCTTCTGCCACAAAAATTGCGTATATATGTATACACAGATCTTACCTCACTCAACGTTTGTTTATTAAATTCTTGACGATACGATATCAGGAATATTCAAACAATAACACTCTGTATTTAATTGTGAAATTATTGTTTTCAAACAATTATGAATATCGATAATCATTTAACAAAACGTGAATATTAAGCCGGTATGGAAAAACAATACAATAAGTGTCGTGTGACCAAAGTTACAGTGTGTTATTTTATGGATCCCACGTGTGTTTTGGATTGATGATCGCAAATGTCAACAATTTCCGAACCTTGAAACATCTTTTTTATGAAAGTCGCAAATAATATCACAAAAAATATTAAGTCTAACACGTGGATTAGTTGTGCATCAAAATGGTTTTCCTTACAAACATTTTAGGTTACGTTATCAAAAAGGTAATTCGCTTTGAGCTGGTCGAATTCGAATACATTTTGAAAATCTAACATTTACAAAGTGGATTGAAAGAATTTTGAGTATTTTTGTCATCTATCAATTGATGTAGGTTCCAAGAAAATACCTGCGTAGTGGATTCATGGACACGCTGAGAATTCATGTTAAAGCTGGAACTGGAGGAACGGGTCTTGCTCGGTATGGTGGAATTGGAGGCAGAGGTGGTCACGTTTACATAGTAACTAAAGAGGGAGTTACCTTGGACATGGTAACTTCACAAGCCAGGAAAAAAAAATTTTTTGCACAGCCCGGAGGTCAAAGTACATCTTCTGGATTAATAGGAGATCAAGGCCAAGATTTATACATTGAGGCGCCACCGGGTATTTGCGTCTACAGCGAAGATGGTGCACTCCTGGGTAAATATATTTTCACAGTTTCTTTGAGAATCAACAGAAAGCATAATGCCCATTTTTATCAAATATTCTGTGTGGTTTTTGGAAGTAACATGAAACACCGCAGAGATAATATAGTCGAGTGAGTCTCGGGCCAGCAGACGACACTGTCAAATTTACTTGTCCCGAGACTCTACCGCGTCTCTCGATAAATAATATTTGGCATTACTATTTACTTATCGGAAATATCGGTGATCAATCCGACAAAGTAGGGAAAAGATGTTTGATTGTATGATGAAATAAAAATTCTGCTGTAATGTTTTCGAAAAATTCAAGACTATTTTTTCAACGATGATAATACTTTGGACCATAGTGTCTATCATCTAAAACTGAGAAATAACTGCATGGACTGGATCGAGCTGTATTTCACGTTCAGAGCGCGAAAACCCGAAAAGAATGACTCAACTGACGAAATTTTTTTTTTTTCTTATCGATAAAATATTGATCCATTTTTCTAAGTATCATTAACGATATTAACCTGGATTACTCGACCGAAATAATGTTTCGGAATTTCAAAACAGCCTTGTATTGTTGTCAATAATACTCATGGAATTATGCAAATTATTCTGTGAAAGGAATGACAATTATGTAGACTATATGATCGTTTTTTCTTCATTTTCGGATTTATCATTTGAGCAATAAAAACACTCACCCCAGGTATTATCATGATAGGAAAACAGCTCTAACGATTCGAAAGTTTTGGTGATCTGATGCATGGCACATTAGTAAATTCAGTTTTATCTGATTCTTCATTTTTCTTGTTAGGTCACAAACCTTTTTGACACCTCCCACCCAAAAAAATGGGCGTGAATGACATCACAGAAGTTATTATATTGCAGGTGATCTGAATACGCCTGACGCAAAACTAAAAGTGGCCACCGGTGGAATCGGTGGTTGTCCTGAAACTGGTTTCAGTGGACAAAAAGGACAAGCGCATTGCATCAAATTGGATCTCAAGCTCATAGCCGATGTTGGTCTTGTAGGTTTTCCAAACGCTGGAAAAAGTACTTTCCTGAGGGCTGTTTCTCAAGCAAAACCAAAAGTAGCATCATATCCATGTAAGAATGAAAAAAATAGCAATTATTCTTTCATCCAATAACTATCTCAATTGTTAACGATGAATTTAATCGAACATTTTTCCATCCAGTCACAACGATGCGACCTCATCTCGGTATAATAAAATATTCAGATATGAGAACAATATCTGTCGCTGATTTGCCGGGTCTCATAGAAGGTGCTCACGCAAACATTGGAATGGGTCACAAATTTCTTAAGCATCTCAGCCGCACGAAACTCCTCGTGTTTATAGTCGACGTGCAAGGTTTTCAATTGTCCGCGATGCACGGAAAGCGCAGTTGTCTTGAGACGGTTGTCTTATTGAACAAAGAAGTCGAGCTCTACAAGCCCGACCTTTTGAAAAGGCCAGCGATTCTGATCGTCAACAAAATGGATACGGAAAACGCGTCCAATACATACAGCGAGATTGAGCCATCGTTGAAAAATCTTTCTAACGTCGTGCAAAATTATCCTGAGGAAATGAGACCAGAGACCGTTTTGAAGTTCGAAGAAATCATCACAACCTCATTGGCTTTAAAGAAATCAGAAGAGATCAACAAAGTTAAAAATATCATAAGGAACGTTCTTGACAAACATTACGAAGTGCAAATGGAAAAGATAAGTGGATCAAAGGAGCTCGAATTACTCGATAGGTTGAAACGTGAGATGCGACAAAAAGCTCCGGTACTCGTTTAATTGATATCCTTTGAGACACAATAAATTTAAGAACATTTCTTACTTGAAAGTAAACAATTGAGTTGCTATTATTATTTTTGTTATGTACATATTTAAAAAAAAAACATACAATCTTACGAATCGTATAGCTGTTGAGGTTTTATTAATTTGCACGATATCGATGCGTCCATGATTTTTTTCGTCCAATCCTCTCCCAGTGGAGCTTTCTTCTGTACAACAACTTCATCGATTTCCTTTGGATCTCTTAGAACCCCGACGTCCGCGATCCACTTTTCCATCCCATTCCAAGCGACCATAATACCATTGTCCGTACAAAGACGAGCCGGAGGTCTGACAAATTTGAATCCCATTTCCGAACAGAGAATGCTCAAACCTTTAGCGATAAAATTATTACACGCTACTCCACCTGATACAACCTGAAAATTGAAAAACAATACAATCGTTTCACTTCGAAGTTTGTTTTCATTTCTCATCATCGTTTTTTTTTCTCACCAACGTTGGAGTTTCCTTCGACAACAATTCTCTGTCTTTACAAAACAACATTGCCCGTTTCGTTCGATGGCACAAGTGTCGTGTAACAGCCATTTGAAATCCAGCACACAAATTATTGAGATCGGGAATTATAGTGTCGCCCAATATGTTATATTCTTTTTCTTGCTTTTTCGTGAATGTTAATACCATATTTTTGAGACCTGCGAAACTGAAGTTGCAGTCCTTGTAATGAGGCATTGTTGGTTCAAAAGTAAATTGGAAAGGGTCTGTCGCTCGACTTGCTGCGAGCTCTATCGCTGCTCCACCATTCAAATGTTTATAATCAGGTATATTTTTCATCTTCAGTCTTCGAGATGCCTGTTGATAGTGAGATTATCAATAACGACTGCAGGTTAGCACATTGTGCGAGTCCAGTGGGCCAAAATCTGACACTTTATTGCATGGGATAATTGTTACCCTCTCAACTTTACCTTGTCAAATGCTTCCCCCGGAGCATCGTCTACTGTTTTACCAAGCAAATAGAACTTTTCAACATTCTCCACAATAGCCAAGAGACAGTGACCACCGGATACCAGTAGGACTAGGAAAGGAAAATCCACCTATCCTGACAACAATATTTTTTGTTATTCAATTAATCGATGCTGATGAAATTTTTTCATTTTGATAAAGCAAAACAATTTTCATTTCAATAGTAACTTTTCGATGGCTATTCTTTTCTAAGTGCGAAAGGAAAAAACTCGTTATTTCTTATGAAAATGGTAAGGTCGAAAAACAAAATACTGCAAAAAATAGTAAATAGTGAATGACAGCGTGGGTCCAACTGTCGCTAAAAACTTCAATATTATTGTGGTTTTTTTTTCATCCTATAAACAATATGTCATTTGTCACATAATGATTCACTAAATTTCAAGGGCAAATGGAAATCCACCTAAAAACTGTTCATATTGGCCGTAGACGATTTTTTTTTTAAATCTAATTCTTCAAAGAATTCTAAAAAACCATGTCCCAATCTTTTATTGATGATTATTATTTCAAGTAAATTTTGTACCTTCTCTGACATCCTTGCTGTGAGAGCATGTGCTTCCATATGATGAATGGGTATAAATGGTTTTCCACCAAGTTTTGATAAATACTTGCCAAATCTAGCACCTATTTCCAATGACAATGGAAGTCCCGGTTTAACTGTAGCGGCAATAGCATCGACATCTCGCAACCGTAAATTTGCTGACCGCAGAGCTTTTTCACAGATTTCAGTGATATTTTGTCTGTGCATATCTTGAGCCAGCGGTGGTACAATTCCTCCACGACTGAAAATTTGTTTAAGTTGGTTCTTTCTCATTTTTATTTTTTACAAGACTCTCATGTTTCAAAATCTTCATTTTGTTTTCCTATAATTATGGTTGAATAGTTGAATTCCCAATTTTTATACACCATGTACATTTTTTTTTTGATTGTTCAAAAATGTTGTTAGTTTCAAAAGTTCTCAGATACTCAAGTATTTTAAGTGTAGAACTTTTTTTATAATTATAAAAATCACTTGTGAAGCTACAGAGCCAAATATTATATTTTCACTGACAATGTTTCAAAAAAAATTCTATTCAAAGGATGAATGTATGGAGCATTTCTATTGAACCGTCCAGGAAAGCTTACTTCAGATGGAGTAAGTGTTGAGAATGAAGCGCTTCGCCGAGAATATTAGCATTACTGTCAACTATGGCACAACCGGTGTCATCGCAACTGGTTTCGATTCCAAGAATTAAAGTTGGTTTTGATGACCCAAAACATCTTATTGTGATGAAATGATCAAAAAAACGTTTGCACGCTGGGCGAAAAGTTTTGCTTTGGCAAAACGTAAGATTCATGCCATTCATACCCGATGTTACAATGGAGAGAAAAGGAAAGTGGGTGGAAAGGAAACAACAATGGCGGTAGTACAAATTTTCACCACAAATATGTCATGGCAGCACTTCCTATGGAAGCTTCTTCCGTCGCCATATTCCATTGTGCGCCTGCTAAAAGTATAAGCGCAAGTTTTCGTGTTACAGGAACGTATACCATGTCAGATCAGTAAGTAGCTTTGTTCTTACTATTCACATGAATAAGCAGAAAATAATATCAAAAATATATTGAATCGCTCCTTCATTCTTTTGTCTCCAAACTCATGTTCCATAGAATTCTCCAAATGAACTTTGCGACGATATTCATCGTCGTTCGTCTTTTGCCATATTTCTAGGTTAGATTTTTAACGCTTTCGACTCTGACGCACTTTGCAGTGGCTACTACAGTTTTTTGCATTTCATTCATCTCATGCTTAGAGTATCTTTATTCTCCATAAGATTAGTTTTCATTTTTTCTTTCAAGCTTTTCATGATCCAATGTTCCAAAGATCTCGAACCCCGAATTCCACTGATGGAAAAGATCTAACGTATAGACGTAATTGTATCCGTATATGAACCTGCACATATGCATATGCGTGTTCATATGTATGCATTTGTGCAGTTGTGTCGGATTCTTTGAAATGATGAACGGATTTTTTTTGTTTTTCTTGATAAACTGGTCCAAGATTACCAAAATTTGAAATTTGCAACGTTCCCTTTGCATTATAATTCTCATCTGTAACTGGCTCAAATATTGAAATAACTGCCCACTTTGTGCTAACTTTGTAAAGTACAACATTTTTAGACAAGTTTACAAAAGTTGCAGAAACCATAGAGTTGAAACTTCATGCAAGTTTTTTCTATTTCAATCAGTCTCATATCACATAAATAATACAAATATATGGTGAAACCATAATCACAAAAGTTTTAGTTTTCTTTTTTAAAGATTTTTTATTTTCACCCTAAAAACAGAATTGAGTAAATTATTGATGATAAATTTATCAATGACACCTGTAGCTGTAGCGAAAACTTCAGAATCTATTCACAACAAACCAGATGTTCAATGTTGTTTAAATCCAAGCAAAAAAAAAGGTCTTTCCAAGTTCTTTGGGCGGGAAACCAGGCAAAGAATATATTTTTTGACCTATTTTATAATTTTTTTTACTTTTATGGAATATTTGCTTCTAAAACACGGAAAAATTAAACTGCTTCCCATCTAAGATTGCCATCAGACTGTATCACTGGTAAAGACTCTGAAGAGAAGATTTCATCATAACATTGTTTAAAGTGCATTTTTTATTGCAAAAAAGTGAAGTAAAAAATTAAACCTTTATGTTCGAAACCTTCAAAAGATAAATTCTGTTCGAAAGTCTAATGGCGATCTTCAATGGACAACATCTTTCATGTTCTATATTTTTCCATACCACAAGTAAAAAAAAAAACAAAGTTGGTCAAAAAATTTGAATACAGGTCATCCCCTAATTTATATTCTCCATGAAACATGTTCAAAAATGTAATCTTATGATTTTCTGTGAATTTTTGCTCTATCCATAATGCTGACTAAAATCTTTTGTATTCTGTTTCTCCGCAGAGATGACGCCTTGTTGGACGAAGATTTGGGGGACGAAGTCTACGATTTGGGTAACGACGAAGAGGAAGCCCTTTTGGCCGACGACTATGAAATTGATAGGGTGAGCTGGTTATTTTCAGGACTCTACGAAGCTACTTGAAGCTTTTTGTTTATTGGCTAAGCATCAAGATTTATGTAGCACTGTCGAAATGTCGTTAATCCACAGGAGAATGAGAAAGAACACATGGATTATATGATATTTTTATAAAAAATCCGTTCTATTGAATGCTGTACTTAGAATTATTGGTAATGAGGAGGATAAAAAAATGAATAATAGAAAAGCGAGTGTAGCGATGAGCGCTCTCACCTGGTGGAATTTTGATGGCGAAAAGTTTTTAGGTTTTTACGGATGATTGGAAATATACAATGTTCAAAGAATTGGCAATTATTAGAAATCCCTATTCTATGAAAAATCGCGAAAACATTAAAATGTTGTGTGAATGGTTAATTAATGAATGATTGCTCGTTATTGATGCAAGTTTGCCTGGGACTGTAGGAAGAATAGTCGAAAATCAACGATTTTTTCGTATACTCGTAATGTAAAAAAACAGAAAAAAAAAACACCCGCTGCATTCGACTCATCGTCAGAACAAATTTGACAATTATCTTCTTCCGTTGGTCTGTTTAGCGAGGATGTAATTTCAAAATCATTCAACTAATTCCACCACTTAATCTATTCAAAAAAATTACCATTTTTATTTATTTTTTGCCTCTATACTAAAAATCATCGATTTATCATACATCGTTGACGACTGTAGAAAACGACGTATTTTTGTCAAAACAGCAATAGGGATAATTTTGATGCATGAAAAACAAAGAGATATATATTCACTCTGGTTGTTCGTTGTTAATGGAAAATAAAATCTCTGCATTTTGGCAGAGTATGATTGACCAATCTATGCTGCGATCTATTTTCTAAGCGCTTTGTACAATGCTTGAGAAATTATGTTTCTTCATGGTGTCATTGTTAATTGAAATTTTGCATCGCGCGAGTGCAGTCTGTTACAAAGGAAAATCCCTGTTTGGGTCCATTGGCGAAAGCACTCTTCCGAAGTATTTATGAGTGAATGAATAAATGGTCATATTTTTATTATTATTAATATAATAGGATCAGCAGAGGAAAGGAAATGATAATATGATTATTCTTAACTGCGATAGTTTGCTTTTATCAACAAAACTGGCTCTACAGATGATAATTCTTATAATATCTCTTCCACCTTTTGTGCGCTTTAAGTGTCGTTTCGTCCTATTGTTGGTTTTTCCATCTTCATTACCTTTTCTCTGCTGAAAAAGATCTAGTTGATTGTAAATATGAATTACGTGAGATGGCTCAAAACTTTTATTCTCGTGGTTCTTAAGTGGTAAAAAAAAAACAAAAAAAAAACTATAAAATCAAGTCTGGAACAATGCAAATGTTTTAGGATGAAAAATAAAACGAAAACGTTGGAAAAGTGTCCAAACGTTATAAAAAAATCATTGACAAGCGAACAACTCTGATCGATAAAACGACGAACATGAATTCTA
The DNA here is from genome assembly GCA_013761285.1 of Campoletis sonorensis. Classification (NCBI taxonomy): domain Eukaryota; kingdom Metazoa; phylum Arthropoda; class Insecta; order Hymenoptera; family Ichneumonidae; genus Campoletis; species Campoletis sonorensis. The sequence continues at coordinate 1,524,665 of JACEOJ010000077.1, read as the reverse complement.
TAGGTCAACCGAATTTGATGTATTTGATTACACCGTTTCTCCCACTTAGGATTTTGTAATCCCCACAACGACACCCAAAAAACTGATTATTTCTTGTCTTACTGCTTCAACTTAACCCGACGATTTTTCACGCTAATCCACAGTTCCATAAACTTTTTCCCAGTTCATCCGAAATCCTATTCAGCGTGCACTCGAATTCTCGTCTATATTTATTTTTTGTTCCCTGACATAACTTGGAAAGAAAATAAAAATTACACGAAAGCTTTATGCGGCTGTAGGGAAAAAAACAATTTTATCTCTTGTTGTATATTATCGAAAACTTTGTATGGGCTTGAGAAAGAAAAAAAAAAAATCAAAAAGAAGAGAAAACAGAGACTATTTTGAAATTTGAAATAAAAGCTATCGAGTGATACATTGTTGGGCACAATTAGTCTAGAAAAATGCACAATTATGTATCCTAGTGTTTGCGATAATTCGATAATTCATAAAACACGTTGCACGTTTAGGCGTTTTTTGACGCTACTTTGCCCATTATATTCATCAATCATTATCGTCTATCCGATCAGTTTTGATCGCGTAAGCCAAGAAACTACCACAACTCGTAATTTTATAAATAATTATAAACGAAAAAAAAAAAAACAAAAAAACATACAAGCTAAATCTATCCTGAGATAAATCAGCACAAAATGATCGATCACACCGCCAATATTCGATTAAATGAAATTATTAAATTATTCGATAAATGATAAGTAATTAAAAACAAAACAAAAAAGATCGAAACACCTAAAATTTATATTACAGTACAAATATTAGTATTAAATGAGATAAGAAAAAAGAGAAAAATAAAAAACATGAATGAAAAATTAGATATCTTAAAAGATCGCGACACCGTTGACCCGTAATGTTTCATGACAAATATTTGACAATTTAATTCTCGAGCAGCAGAATAGCTATAAGGGAGAAGAGGAAACAGACGATGTGCTGGACTTAGGAGTCACGGATGCCCTCGACGACTTAGAGGGTGAAGATGAAAATATAGAATATAGAAGCGAAACTGAAAACCATAACTACAATGAGTTTTACAAGGACGAACATCCGGATAATCATGGCGACTATTACCATAATCAAGAGGAGCATGAAGAGATTCGCGAAAATAATTATGATGACGGTGTTGGGCCGAATAGTAGCGGTGAACAAAATGCATTGAACACGGTTGATTTGCGGGAGAAATTGCAGAAGAACGTGCAAAGGAAGGTTTTCGTTGGTAACGGACAGGGATTGGAGGACGACGATTGCGACGAGGCCGAGGAACGAAGAAATCGTTTTCAAAATGAACGAATTATGATATCACCAAAGATGAATCACGAAATTCCAGATTCGCTTGAGAATGTCGTGACCGTGGAACAAATAAGGCAACCACCGTTATTCAGAACAAGAGGACGTGGACGTGGAATAAGAGGAATAAGAGGAAGATTTGTCGTTCCCGGTGCACAGGGAAATTTCGTACCCCGGTAAGAATATATTTAAATACATTGGGATGGACTAACAAGTAAATTGCATATTTAATAGATAAAAAGTACCGGTGGTGCATAACTGATCGTCTGGAGCTCGTATTTTTAAATTTTCTTTTCAATCACCATGCAATTTTTTACAGATTCAATCCTAATATGCGTGCGCAAGCAAATTTCACTGAGGCAAAGTCCTTCCGACCGGCATTGTTAGAAGGACGACCGCCCATGTTTCCGAGGATGTCTTTGAATAACACAATTAATCATCACCATCTTCATCATCATCAGCAGCAGCAGCAGCACCAACAACAACAGCAACAACAACAACAACAGCAGCAGCAGCAGCAACAACAACAGCAACTACAACAACTACAGATACAGCAGCAGCAGCAACAACAACAACAACCACATCAACAGCAACCTCTCCAGCAACATCAGCATCAACAGCAACAAATAATCTACCAGCAAAATGCTCCGCAAATTCCGTCGTACTTGCAAAACGGTCCACCACAATCTTCGGGTGGTCCACATTTCGCAGAGCATCGTCCACCATACAATCCGAATCAATTTTCCCCTCCGGGAATACCGCAAGGGCCCCGAATGATCGGTCCACCGAGACTCGAGTACAGGCCTCGCGGACCAATGCCAGGAAATGCAATGCCTCGTTACAATTGTCCACCGGCTGGTCCGAATTTCATGCCGAATCAATCTGGACACTTTCAATCGCCGATGATTCCAAGGAATCAGGGTCCGTCGTTGCTCGGCAATCCGGGCTTGAATTTACCTGGAAATCAACCACCGTCGGGAATACGAGTTAATCCAGGAGTTCCACTTCCACCGAGTCAAGGAGCTCCCATACGAGAAAATCCCATGAACGTGATGGTTCAAAACTTTCCGCGTATGCCAGCACCCAATCAAGTACCAACACCTGCTAATCGACCTCCGATGCCGAATCAATCCAATTTCGACGATCGTCCCAATTTTCAAGATCAACCGAACTTTGTTGAAAATCGGCCGATTTACGAAGGCGGGCCTCTTTACAACAACCAACCACCGCCTCGATTACCGCAAGGCAATACCATCATCAATCCCGTTAATGTTGCCTCGCAACAGACCGGTCCTCATGTACCGAACGTTCCCATGCCTCCTGGTCATAAAATACTTATTAATCCGCACTTCAGAGGATCGGTACAAACCTCGTCCGATGGTATGTCACAAAAAACTTTAATATTTATTGTTATTCGAAAATACTTTTTCAATTTTGATCACCTACACGATACTGAATGCGGCATGAACTCAAGTTTCTTCAGCATGGCGCATTCAATGAGTTTATCGTTTGAGAATAATTTGAAATTGTAAAACGTGTGACGGAATTAGCTGATCTGCTATTTTTTTTCTACAGCGAGACTCGCTTGGGATCCGCAACAACAACAGCAACCACCGCCCCAACTACAGCCGCCGCCGCATCAACAACCACCGCAACATCATCCGTCACCGGCAAACGCATCTTTTTCCCAACCACCGTCATCATATCAGAATCAAGATGCTTATGGTCAGCCCTCTGCATCGTCTCAACATCCTGCGCCTCAAGAGTATCAACGAAGTTACCAGCCAGTCAAGAGTGACGTGAGTTCGATCGATAATTTACTTAATTTTTTCTAAATATTCGTCACGATTCATAGAATAATTCATCACTGTTCTTCAATTTTGATCCATACCCGGTACATGTTTAAAATTCTACGTCAAAAATGATAATAAAAACAAAAAAAACTCGTGGTCTGACATTTGCGAATGTTTTTGGTTATTATCATGAGCTTATAAACGTACAAAAATTCGATACTGTACAATGTCAAATATAAACTGATTCTTTTTTCGTCCTAAGACACTATTCATCGAGCTAGAAATGGAAAGAAGATATTTTTTTTTCAGGATCCTTACGCTTATTTCTCGGATGTTTGGCAAGAGAACAAAGTCCAAAAACCGCCGACGACGAACAAATCTTATCCATCGGAAAGCGTTTATTCTCGGGACAGTTACAGTGGTTATGGAAATAAATATGCTAAGAGTGAAAGCACATGGGAACACAGAGATTCGTACGAGGAGGTATGACTTTTTTGAATAATGAAGTTTGTGGAAATAAAATCGGCATGTGTACACTTTGACTTTATTTTTGGATAAAAATTAAAAAATATAAATAGATCTTGTATAATTGTTTTTTATTCGAGAAAACGTTGAAATATCTTCGATATCTTGATTAACCACAGACGAGTATTTTTATTTTTTATTGAGTGAATGAATGATTAAGGAATATTTTGCGTTTTTCGTAATTGGCAGGAGCAGAGAGGAGCGAGTCAGAATTATCGTGATCGGGAAGCGGTGCCAAGACCGCGAATTGATAATATTCCGAAGCAACGTGGGACAAATTCAAGTAACAATTATCACCATGACTCTTATGAACAAAGACCGAGGTCAGCGACAAACTCTTCACGACCTGCGCCGAGATTGACAGTTAAAAGAAGTCCCGAACCTCATGAGCGAATGCCTCGACAGTTGAGTCCTAAACGCGTGAAAACTATGAGCAGTCGACAAGAATTTCGTTCCACCAGCTCGTCAAACGAGAACGTAAACACCAGAAAAGTACGATTCGGGCAGTTCAATTTTTATAAATTCGTTAGTTATGCCCAATGTCCTTCGGTATTTAAGTGACGATGAATTCTTATTCTTTCTCCAGGAAGAAGACATAGATCCGGAAATGAGAGAATACAGAAAAAAAATGGACGAACAGAAACGTTTGAGAGAAAAGATATTACAGGAAAAGGAAAACAGACGAAAACAAGCGGCAATGGAAAAATCTGGCGATGAATCGAGAGAAGATTCTAAAACTATTGGTAAGTCGTAATATTGTTTAATAATCATACTTTAACGAACTTTATTCCTTGAAATGGCAGTAATTATTCTCATTTTCTTGAACCCCTAAAGTTTCGGTAACCATGAATATAAAAACGTTTGAAAAAATGTATGTTGCAATTTTCTCGTTCACTGCACTTAAATACTTTGGATAAATTTACGGCAACGCCCTTCCCCCTCGCCCCCAGTTCATGTTTTTAAATACAGATTTATGAAAAAAAAAGTTCATTAGATTAAATGTTGATCGCGTTATTATATTTGTGTGTTACAGAGAGCACTCAGCAGCAAGATGCGAAAGGAGCGTTAGTATCTACGGGTGTCGTAAAAGATAACTCAAATCCATTGGGTTCGCGAGGAAGGGGTCGCCCCGTTGTTAATACTCAAATCACAGAGGTATAGCATTAAGTCAATATATTTTATGATTTTCATGCACAGACGTAAAAAGCAGGCAATCTGCACAACGCTATTTTTACTGTATAATTAATTTGGAAAAAGAAAACATTGTGATAAGTAAAAACTCACAAATCATGTGACTCAACGTGAATGAGTTGAGTGAGGAAACTAGCTTGTTAGTGCCATCCGATTAAAAAAAAACGAATCATTGATCTTCAAACAATTTTAATGAAAGTTTGCTCGAACAAATTTACCAATAGACGATAAATATCTCAGATTGAAATTTATACAGTTGAGGGAATGAACTGACGGTTACAAAGAAATAATAAACACTGTGTATAGTTATCATCAAATCGACTTGAAGTTATCAATACACTCCAGACATCGAATCACAAGCATCATTACTGTTTTTGTTCTCTTTTTCTCTCTCTCTCTTTCTGACGAATTTTATCATTTTTTAACCAAGTTTACAATGAAGTGATGAATTTTTTATTATTTTTTAATAAAATATAAAACAAGACGTGCACATTGGTGTGCGTAGTCACGGTTTTATTGTTTTGCCGCGACTTGATGCATACGAATGTGCGTATATTGTTTTTTTTTGTTTTATACTGTGAATTCTTAATTGACATTGTTTTTCAAATAAAAAACATTTTTAAACACCTTACGTCTTGTTTTCTACCACCACAAATCTCACGTGCACGTTATTTTTTCAACCGAGCCCTTTCGCCCTTTTTTCATCTACTAAAAAATAGTCGATCGGTGCAATGCTTTTAGTTTGTTTGTTTTTTAATTCTACGTTAGAATATAATATTTCGGGAATAACGAGTAATATTGACGAGTTTAAAATATTTATTTTATAGGGCTCCGGACGAGCACACGGAGTTCGCATAGTCAAAGCCATACCGACAGTAGAAACGTCAAAGATGTCGCTCGAAAACGAAGAGACAGACTCAAATGCGTCAATAATGAGTGTCCAATCGAACGAACGACCGAGGCAATTGGCAGGCCAAACGATTGGCACTCGACGGGTCGTTATTCAAAAGCCGATTCCTGGGGTACAGAAGATTCCGACTTCGGTGCAAAAAGTAGTCTCGAACCTTCAGAGAGGGCAGACGGTCGGTCGTACGGTTCAAAAAATGGGGCCAACAGCGACAGGAATATTGAAGAAAGTACCAGCTGGAAACGGTCAAAAAATGATTGTCAACGCGAACAGAACGATCGTGCAAGATACGTCAGGAGCTTTGCGTGCTCCAAAAGTCGTCGTCAACACTCTCAACAACCAACGAGTCGTATTACAAAAATCATCGGTAGCGTTGAAACGAGCGCCTGAAATAAGGACGAATACCATCAGAATCGAAAATTTGGCGGCGAGCACCTCCGAATCACAGATACGAAGAATGTGCCAAGGAATTGGTACACTAGAGGTGACGATTTTTACATGAAGACACACGCACGAATCAGACTAAAAAAAAAGCACTAAACATTTTTACGTTGTAATTGCACTATTTTTTTTTTAGCTGTGTGCACCTTAGTCACCTCATTGAGTTTTCTCTTTTTCTCCCCATTTTCCATTTAATTTTTCTCATCTCTTGACGCAACACACGCACAACCACGTTTTCCATTAACGATTTTCATGAATTTTGCACTATTCTCTGAGCTCATGGATTGTCGGAAATGGCACGCATTGGAGAAAGTAGTTACAAATTTTACTCACGGTTTTGGTGGCTTCTTTATTCTTTTCTTTTCATTTTTTCTTCTTCTTTTAATACTTCGCACATTTACCGTAAAACGTTTACGGCACATTTCATACGAGGCTCACGGTTCATCTTGAGTTTGAAAAGAGCTGTCTCCTGTAGCAAACGTCCCCTCAAGCGGTCGAAACGAACAGTTTAGTGTTAGAACTAAAAATAATTTTTTCTAATTTGTTTTTTTTTTTTTTTTTTTTTTATATTGTCACATCGAATTCGGTAGAGTTCGAAAGAAGTCTGAGAGCGAAGAAAAAAAACTTACATACCGTTGACGGTCCATAAATCTATTTTTTTTTTTAAGATTCCGAGCACGGAACCAACAATCATACATGAATCTCTACGACGGGGATGAATCCGTCAATTAAAACGAAATATATCAAATAAATATATTGAGTAGGCCATGTGAGCCTGGAAACGTTGAACTAATATCAAGTCTTTTCATTTTATTTTTTGTTCAAACGCACCAACTACGATACGTTTTTTTTAAATATTATTTCTTTACGTTTTTTTATTGCGCGTCAATTTTTGGAGTTGAATATCGTCCAGAGTTTATTTTTGTTACATTATTTTCGATATATTTTATACACCAATCGAATGGATTTCGATGGCAATCAATTTTATTTTTGAAAGTCAATAGGCAAGCGACTTATAATCGCAATAGTCTTCGTCATTCACGCATTCATTTTGTTTGATCTAACAGGCTTGCTTTTAATTCTTATATACATTTTTTATTTTAATTTTTCAAACGCCTTGTCATCTTTTGCGCACGCTAATTAGAGATAGCGATCATTTGTTAATTGCAGGACAGATTAGCAAATGCATGGGTGTTGCAATTAGGCAAAAGATTGAAAACAAAAATTCATCGGCATGTGTTTGACTCACGCTTTTTTATCATTGCACTGATTGAAACAAAAACAAAAAAAACTTCATTTACAAAATAAGAACAGAACAAACAATTATTGAAAAATAGAAATAGAAAACGAGTACACATAATAATTATACAATTATTGCGTTTATTCGTGTTATAGAGCATACACATGGGCGATGGTAATGCCACGATCGTGTTCAAGACACAATCAGCTGCTCTGGTATTTCATAAAAAATATCAGCGTAAAATGCTCGATTTATCGCTGATAAACGTGCGATTGATACAACAGCAGAGCGCCAACACTTAGAACGTGAATGAGTGTGCCGATGGTTACACAGTGGAAATATGTCAAGATGTCCTGTCATTTATTTCTCTTTCGTTATACGAGAGTATAGATATACATAATTATAAGAAACTTCGATGGCAAAAATCGCGTTATAACCAAAGGGTACGATGAAGTTTAATCATATATGGCATTCACATTAAACAGTTGCTCCAATTCCGAGACCAGTATGTAAAAGCTGTACATTTTTTTTTAATCCTCGTTTCCATAGCATTTCTAAGTAAAATACATTCGCGCCACTGAGTCTCGTGATTAAACGGATGAAGATGTAAATACAACAAGAAGAAATCTCGGTGCAATTCTAATGTCTTTTTTTTTCTTATGACACGTAAAAAGTATATACATTCGCAGATGTAAATAAATATATACACGTACACACCGTTCATGTACACCGTATGATTTGTACGTGACGTACAAACACACTTTTAAGTGATCATCCGACAAATTAGAAAATAATTATAAAACTTATGTCTGTTCACATATTCGCAGATACACATGTATAAATATATATTTGAAGGGATTTTGAAAAATAACTAAAGGAATAAACTTACTGCTGACAAATACTGAAAAAAAAAGGAAAATACATTTTTGTAAAGTGACATACGTTTGTCAGGACTAAGCACATGGAAAAATAAGAAAATGTCCGATAATATAACGCCCCAGTCATGTTTCTGGTAGCCCTTCCGTGCTATTATGTTATACAGATGCTTATTGCTAAGTTTTCACACTTACAATTGTGAAAATGTTACTTGATTAAGAAATCTCGAGCTAAACACGATACAGCGATCCTTCACACCATAATTGTATTCCTTTGGCTCAAAAGTACTGCGGTAATAAACTTCAAATGCGAGACCAAAACGTTTTGTCATTTCTTTTTCCTATTTTTGCAACTATTTATGAAAATAAAACGTTGATTCCTTTTCTTCAATTTTATTCAACAAAATTATTCATTATTGGTATTGTTTTGTTTCTAGTGGATAAATAAAAAAAATTGAATCATAGAGAATAGAGAAAAAAATTGAATTCTAGGTTGTCTAAATATTCTACTTGTACTACAAGATATTTTGTTTAGTGAAATTTATAATAAATAAATTTATTATTTATTTATATAATAATAATTTCAAATCACCACCGTTGTACGGCAGACGCCGGAACTTCGTCGCATCACGGTACTAGTACCGTGGTAATATTTTGTAGTACGCCTGATGGTTACCTGGGTATCTGCGTATCATGTGAACGCCCCACAGATTTTTATCAATTATCAACAAACTATTATTTCGAAAACTGTGACAGTACTGTCATTAAATTGCGTAAACAGTTCCCAAGCTATAACAATAATGAAAATATAAGATTTTCATCGTCCACTAAACATACATGACCCCACAAGCCCTGACTGAAGTTACCCTGGTGTTCCACCATTGAACTATTCCACTAATTCCGGTTCGACTATCGACACGTGAGGATGTTGTCTACTTTGAGATAAACAACGTTTATTTTTACTAAGATAAGGTATTTACAAAACTACAAATGTATACAATTAATTGAATTATTTCTTGAAAATTGAATTGTTTATAAGATTGAATGAGCTCGACATAATTTCCCTGAATATATTGATATAATCATGTGTTGTCATAACCTCAAAATTATTTCAATACCGGCTACGAATTCAAACTCGCGTAACGTCACATGCTATCGAGTTTATAGTTTCAATTTATTGTAATTTTTTAATTCAGACGAATTCATACCCTTAAATCGAGTTTGCAGGTCTCAATAAATGGTAGCATCAATCTTTTCGTTCTTCCCTTGATTGGATCAATAATTATTCGAATCAAAATTTGTATTATCCAAAAATACAAAAATAATCATTGTTTCCATTGTTGCTGAATTATTATGAATTTTTGTTCCGATTAGGAGAATAATCTCTTCACAGAATTTTCTGGATATACTTGAATAATTCTATTGCATGAAGATTAATATGAAAATTTCTGATGCAGATGACGTTGAAAAGTTTCCCGAGGGGAGGCAAGAAGCCTGTGACAAAGCCAAAAATTGGACTGGTAATTAAAGCCTTGATTTTTCCATACTCCAGACATTTGTAAATTTCTGGACAAAAAATACTTATAAAAATCTTCTCAGTCTTTCAGCAAGAGAGATGCCGCCTCAAAACCAAAAAAGAATCGCGGCAAGAAGTCACGAGAAATTGAGCCAGTGGCGGAGGCTAAAACTTACATTGCAAATACCGCAGAATGTTTGACTTATTCGAATCTTGGAGAGGGAATGATTGTGCTGGGCAGAATACAAGAGACGAGCGAGTATGACATGATCGTTTCGTTGCCAGGCCACCTCAGCGGTAAAATTCAAGCAACCGACGTGAGCGAATCTTACACAAATCTTCTGCGTGACATCGTCAACTCAGAGGATAAAAATATGGAGGAATTCAAGCCGCTCTCTGAACTATACAATCGTGGTAAATACGTTGTGTGTTCTGTCAAGAGCATTACTCCCAATGAAAAGTCGCGAATATCTCTGTCCCTGGAACCCGAATTGATAAATCGTAATTTGGATCCAACCAAATTGCGCAAACGTTCGAAAATCATTGGAACTGTAAGCAGCATCGAGGATCATGGCTACGTCATTGATACGGGGATTGATAATTGTCGAACTTTCTTGGCAATGAAAGACATTGACGGAGGAATCAAATATTGTGAGTTGCAGATTGATTGAATTATCTTAAAACAACGAAATTTCATTTAAAAAAACAACAAAAGATTCCAGTTGCCAAATATAGAAAGAAAAAAATCCTCTAACATTCATTAAAATTGTACAATTCCATATATAATATTACACACTAAAAAAATAATGGAAAAGGGAAAGAAATCGTAGTCGGATCGACGTGAAATTCCGACTACAAAATTGGCTGTGACGTAATTAATTATTATCTTTTTAGATCCAGGGAAGCAGTTGTTTTGTTCAGTAAAGAGCGTGGAAACTTCGGAAAATGCAACGACCGTCCATGTAACGACAAAAGCAAAACACGTTGGAACTGCGATAATGAACGACGAGCAGTCGTTGGATGCTCAAATACCGGGCACAAGACTTGTCCTGAGTGTGAAAAAAGTATTATCAAACGGTCTCCAAGTGTCATTCAACGATGGAAACGTCGGTTACGTGAATAGATTGTACTTGGACAAACCGTTGAATTCCTACGAGCCCGGAAACGTGATACAAGGTGTACTGATGTACGTTATGCCAACATTGAAGTTTGCTTACTTCACGCTCTTACCATCGGACGAGAATAAGGAACGTTTGAAAGTGGGTGACATTGTGGAAAAAGCGAAAGTATCGTTCATTGGATTGAAAGGTATAGTCGTTGTATTGCAAAAAGGATTACGAGGTTTTATCCCGTTCCGTCGTACCGACGTCCCTTACGAGAAGGTCGCGTCTAAATTCTCGGTCGACACAACCCACAAGTGTCGAGTATTGGCTTACGATTTATTCGAGCAAATTTACGTCTGTACGATGGAGCGTAAGCTCTTGGAAGAAAAACATTTCGCGACATCGAGTTTCGAGCCGGGCGATTGTTTGAAAGTCGAAGTAACAAAAATACGAGCGGAAACTGGATTCATCGCGGTAACGGCGGGTCGAATGCAAGGATCAGTCCCACCCGAACACGTCACGGATCCGGAGAATCCAGCGAAAAGACAATTGAAAGTTGGTGACGTCGTGGAGGCGCGTGTAATCGGTCCTGACAAAAAGCAAACCGGAGTTTTGTTCACTCTGAAGAAATCTCTCATCGATAGTACGCTACCGATTCTTCACGATTTTGCCGATGCCAAAGTCGGTGGCAAGCATCATGGAACGATCGTTCAGATCAGCAGCAAAGGTTTGCTCGTACGTTTTTACGGTGCCGTCAAGGGTTGGCTACCGGCTAAATCGTTGGATCGAAACACCGCATCCAACCAATGGAACTACATGATCGGACAAACGATCGAAGTTACTATTGAAAACGTCGATTCTGACGCCGAAAGATTGACCCTGAAGGTTCGCAAAGATAATGAAAAAGCGAGGGACGAGGCCGATTTTGAAATTGGCGAAAGCGTCGAGGGCATCGTCGTGGAGGCCTCGGTCGAGGGTATTCATCTGAGGATAACTAAAAATTCGGAGGATCCAGGAAAAGTTGCTTTCTTGCCCGCCGGACACATGTCGCCCTCCGAAGAGGTTGGCAGTTATTTGGCAGCGCGTTACTCCGTCGGGGAAACCATGACGGCTCTCGTTTTTTCCACCAAACCCCGATTTCTTCTGACGAGAACTTTCGTACCGCGAGATAAATATCGTAATTTTGAAACACTCAAACCCGGCGATTGTCTTCCCTGCTCAATACAGGAGATAAACGCTGATTGCTTGAAACTCGTTATGCCCATTAAGAATTTCAATTCCTACGGCATTGTGATGCGATCGAGAGCTGAGAATATCGACGCGTTGCACACCCATCAAATATTATTCGCCAAAGTAGCTTCGATCGATCGGAAACATCATAAATTGACTCTTGCCACATCGTTGCACAATGTTTTGAAAGATAATTCGCAACACGACAACGATCTCATCGCTTCAGTTGACGTGCTCACGCTGCATTTCAATAAATTACGCGAATTGGCCGAACACGATTATTACAAAAAAAAACCAATCGTCAAAGCCAAAATCGGCGAGCGAGTAAATGCTACCGTTGACAAAGTAACCGATTATGGACTTGTGGTGAAATTAGAGAACGACGTACTTGGCACTATCAGAAAGGATCATTACAAAGGAAAAATTAAGCCCGGAGACTCCGTAAATGGTACGATTTTGTGGATAAATTATATTCATGAACTCGTCGAGATGACTCTCTTACCAAATATCATAAACGCTGTCAGTACCAAGCAAAGAAAATCACCGAAAATATCGATCGAGACGCAATTACGCGGGGACATTGTTCTCGTCACCAATTGGTTCGTTCTCGTGGTCCTCAAAGGTACTGGAAAAGGTATTCTCGCTGCTTTGCCAACGAGAAGACACATAAACGACGTCGAGCCTGATCTTACGCCTTATTCAATCGGTAAGAGAATCCGCTGTTACGTTGTGCTCAATCAGGAGGAAACGGATTTGCTGCCGATTTGTTTGGTCAAATCATCTTTTGAGCCGGAAAAAATCGTCGAGAGTCCCTCGAAGAAGGGTATGAAGAGAAAATCGGAAGATGACGACGACGAGAACATGGAAAATAAAGGGAAAAAGATGAAAGCGGAAACAGTAAACAAGCCGGAAGAGAAATCATCCCGGAAGAAAAAGCTAGAGAAAGAAAGTACGAAAGAAAATAAAAAACCGGAAATAGCGACGCAACCGGAAGAAAAATTGTCGAATAAGAAAAAGCCGAAGAAGGAACCTACGACGGAAAACACAAAATCGGAAGCAGTCAATCAGCCGGAAGAAAAATTGTCCAATAAGAAGAAGTCGAAGAAGGAAGCTACGAAAGAAAATACAAAATCGGAAGGAGCGAATCAGCCGGAAGAAAAATTGTCCAAGAAGAAAAAACTAAAGAAAGAAACAACGAAAGAATATTCAAATCCAAAAGAGTCTGCTATGCCGGACGTGGATGAGCAATTGGAAGAAAAATCCTCGAAAAAGAGAAAACTTAAAAAGGAAATTACGACGTTGGAATCGAAAGCGAAAATCGCTAAAGTGCCGAAAGTTGAAAAAGTAGAAAAGCAGAATTCGGAGCAGGAGAAACCGGCGAAGAATTCGTCGAAAACTTCGAACCAAAACAAACCCGATGATTCCTTGGATTCCGACAGCGACGAGAATGACGCGACGAATGAAACTCCGGGGATTCCAGAGTGCGGCTTTTTCTGGGACAACAAACCGAACGAGAGCCTCGATGCTGCTGTCGATGAGTCTTCGAGCGACGACGAGGACGATGACGAGGAGACAACGAATAAAAAAAAGAAGAAGAAAATGACCGCCGCCGAACGCCGCGAAGCGGAAAGACAGAAAGAACGTGCGATAAGAGAACGAGAAGAAGCACTGGCGAGCAACGAGGCCCCTAAATCGGTCGATCAATTCGACAGATTGGTTCTCTCAAGTCCTGACAGTTCGATGATTTGGCTTCAATACATGGCTTACCATCTCCAAGCGACAGAAATTGAAAAAGCTCGTGCTGTTGCTAAGCGAGCCATTAAAACCATCAATTTTAGGGAAGAGACCGAGCGCTTAAACGTTTGGCAAGCTTGGTTGAATTTGGAATCAAGATTCGGCACTCTCGAAACTCTCAACAGCGTTTTTCAAGAAGCTGTACGAACCAACGATTCCCGCGCCGTTTACTTCCACATGTTGACGGTTCACGCGGACGCTGGACGACAAGCTGAACTCCAGAAAATCATTACCACCATCTTGGGAAAATTCAAACAATTTGCAGAAGCCTGGTACGAGTGTGGAGCTGCTTTTCTCAAAATTGGACTCAAGGAAAAGTCCCGTCATATTATGCAACGAGCTCTGCAATCTTTACCACCTCGAGAACGTACGTATAAAAAAAAAACCATGAAAAAACAAATGCCCACTGCAACGAACATCCGTTATTGGGTCTGAGAAAGTAATTTTCTGATTTCAAATGATATTTCAATGATGCATTTATATTTGAATTTACAGATGTAAACTTGATGATCAAATTCGCACATTTGGAAAACAAATACGGTGACAAGGAGAGATCGGAAACGTTGTTTGAACAGATTTTGAGTTCGTATCCGAAACGCGTCGATGTATGGTCTTCCTACGTCGATACTCTTATAAAATCTGAAAATTTCGATACAGCCAGGTAAGCAATTTATCTTTCAACGAATACACTATAAATATCATGATTTCGCAATTAACCATTTTTATTTTACTTTATAGGAAAGTACTGGAAAAAGCTGTTGTGCAAGTTTTACCAGCCCGTAAAATGAAAACTTTGTTTAAAAAGTTCATCGATTTCGAACAAAAGCATGGTACTCCAGAGGGAGTATCTCGCGTTCAAGATTTAGCGCTCAAGTACGTCGAGAATGAATGTAATAAAGATTCCACTTAGTTTCGATATCGTTAAATTTGTAATATTACAAGAAAAAAAAATATTGTTGTAACTGGCGTATGTAATTACTGTAAAACAAGAAGCAAGGTAAGAAGAAATATCATGTTTTCAGATAAGTTTAATAGAATATATTAAATTATCCGCTTTTTAATCAATCATGTGCCATATTCATCTGAGACAACGAAATACTGATTCGATAAAAGTTCCGTCGCTTCAAATCAAACTCGTATCCGAACTCACAATTATACCTCTTGAAAGTCAAAATATCCAATGTATTTTTAGTAATTTTTCGTAACGAATTTCAGTTTTAATGTTTTGTGAATTTCTTTGTTGTTCTATCGAATTGAGAAACGTAAATTTGATCGAACACGGTATGTAAATGTCGATAGAATTTTTTTTTCAAGTGAGACAAAATATTTTCTCCAGTCACTAAAGAAAAAAAGACATTCATCATAACTTAATTTCCAACAGGTGAGCAAACTTGCCATAAGTCCATGTGACTTTCCAATACTGTCTAACCTTGAAAAAAAAAACCGAAAACTTCGTCATCATTTCAATAATTGTTATTGCATTTTGACTTCTCATCGATTATTTAACTATTATTAACGTCTAAGGGTGGGTTGTTCTATTAGGACAGGGTAAGTATTGATTTTTGATAAACGTTGTCGAAAAAAAGTAGCTCAATCAACGTCAAAACTGAAAAATGTTCTATAGGACAACAGTTTTTCAAGAAAAAATGACTCCGTATAACATTAAGTGAAGTTTTTTCATACTTTTGGTCAGATCGGAATAGAAAACTTAGAACTCATTTTTGTTGTATATTGCAGCACCTAAAATTTTTCTCATTTCATTTCTATAAATTTTCATAACTTCGACTCGGTATATAACTACTTAAAAAAAATATGTTCGAAATTTGTCTTGAGTGATTCTATTACTTCGAGACACTAGTGGACAACAAACTTTTGGATAACTTTTAAAAAATCGCTATATGTGAAATGAGAGCTGGTCCAATTCGATGTTGGGCACATAAAGAATTTGAATCGTCGCTCATAATCGCGGGTTGACAAAAGCGCATGCGGCACACTTGACAAGCCTCCCACTTCTGCCGAGGCTGCTGCACGACGCCCTCGCGCACGCCGCGGTGTGTTGGCACCCGAACTGCAGCAGCACGCGTTTTTTCATGCCAGTGTTCACGTTTCGGTCAAGGTATTCCCGTATAACCATATAAGTAGTCGATGGCACTTTTTTTTTGTCTCGTTCTACGTTGATCTTTCATTGCCGGTAATGCGCTAGCGCAGAATGAGCACTACCGAAGGTTCGCGTTCGCGAGTGACTGAATAATGATTAATAAGACGAAAATCGGCAGTATCATAGCGGCGGAACTAACCTGTCGCCATATTGTTTGTTCGTACGTTAATTGCGATTCCGTAGTGTTAAACAAAGTCGGAATTTCAACTTTGAAAGGACAGTACGTGTTCGGCTCGTTTTCTAAATAGACAGGTAATTTATTTATGTATAGATATACTTTTTCACGTGAATCAAGTTCACGATTATTATTTAAATGAGTACTGATTTATGGAGCATCAATTCTCACGTGTGTGCCTACAAAAAAGAAGACAGTAAAAAAAATTCACGATTTATAAATGAATAACTCGAATAGATGAAGCGTGAAAAAATATTTAATCGTAAATGGACGGGACGGTACTACTAGCTCGCCATAAGTGGCGACAGGGGCAAGGGAGGCGAGGGTAGAGGTTGCATTAATAGAAAGTTCAGCGTAAAGTAGTAGCAGCGAAGCAGACGTTAAGTAGAAAAGGAAATTCCACCGAACGTGAGCAAACGCATAGAGAAAATTAATGAGTCGAAAATAGATAGGAAAATTCCGCTGAAAATAAAAAGTGTGAACGGACATGTGATTAGAAATTTATAGCAGACCAAAACAAAAAAATTGCGTGTTGTTTCTTTATGAATGGGAGGAAAATAAGAAACACGGTTTGATCTCGGAACATTTCATTCATGAAATAATATATAATTTTTCCATTATTTAAATGGAATGTTTCTTTTTTATTGCTGATTTGAGGCAAAAAGGAATTTTACAGGAGACGAAGGGAGGGGGGAGAGCGAGAAAATGAGAAAAAGAAAGAATTCATCGAATACGAGAGAAAAGGAACGTTGAGAGTTCAAAAATAGAGAATTTAGACGAATATAAAGACGGACTGAAGTGGTTTTTATAAACCCGTAGTATAGTATCAAATCGATTGTATCGACCACGAGTCGTGAAAATAAAAAAATAAAAACATTGAACAAAGGTGAACATTGGTATATATAGAGAGAGAAGGTATGGAAAAAGAAGTCACTGCAGACACGAGGCGAGTGAGTAAATTTTACTTTTCATCACGGTCCGGTTGAGACCTCTCTCATTGTACGAAAACACGCGATCCATCTCTCTCCCTCTTTTTCGTTTTCCCCCGTGTTTTTCTTCCTCTCTTTCTCTCTCTCTCTCTCTCTCTCTCGTTGCTAGTACGAAAAATCGGAAATATTTATTCTCGAGCGCGCTCGCGCTCTCGACCCCTCCGGGGTTCGCTCGAATGACGTCATCGTATTAGCAGTCAGTCAGGAGATGGACGGCGAGAAAGAAGCAGCGGCAGCAGCGACGAGCTGGCATCATATAGCCACTGCTTTTTTCCCGTTTATTCGACGAAATATTATTTCACTCGCGAAAACGTCAAAGTAACAACAACAACAAAAGACGAAATCGCGCTCGTGCGCGGACGTTACTAACTTTTGAAATTCTCCGTAACCTTTTATCACATCAAATACAATATTTGGCGCGTCAAGAAAAACAACGACAGATAGGATTTATAAACATACAAACGATTAAAGGACATTCGTATAATAAATACACTTCTGGATATCGTGACGGAAGCATTGTGTGAACATAATAGGCAACGGAAAGGAGAGAGCGAAAGAGAAAAAGTTTTTTTTACGAGGTGAGCGATAGCTTTCTCGTGTGTGAAGTATTTTAATCGGCCAGTCACGCGGCTGGGCTACGTAGCCGAGAGAACACGCTTAACGCAAGCCTCCTTCGTCTCTCAAGATTTTTTTCCTCCTTTGACGTGGGCGAATAGGTTATACGTGTCTAGCTTACCTATCAAAACTCGAAAAATTAGAAGCAACTTTTATACCGCGTTGTTTTCTTCTTCATGAATATTTCTCTCCTTCGTCACAAAGACGTTCGGATTATTTTAATTGAACTACTTCCGAGACTTGTTTATGCGAATCTCTCGTCGGCGTGTCAATCGAAAATATCACGTGACATTTATTCTAGTTTTATTCTCCACGAAAGTGAAGCCCCGATACGGCAATATTTACGTGCACAAAATATGTAAATTCGAAGAAATCCGGGCATAGAAAGAATTTCTCAGAAAATTCAGGAAAAATAACCTCGACGGAAACGTATTTGTATTCATTTCCAAGAAGTTACGATGTTTCGAAGCTTGCATCGCTGTCGATCCTTGTTTTCGGCTCACCACTCAAAACTAAATAAAGAAAAACTAGAACGAATTAAAATATTGATAAGTCAACAATTCTTTTTGCTGCGTTTCAGCGATGCGAACTTGAATACCATCAGAAGTTTTATTTTGAAAAAGAAAAAAAAAAAACATATTGTATTGTGAATAAAAAGAAAAAATATTCGTGACGTATATTCACGAAGAGTTTCAGTAACGAAACCTCACGTATCCACACACATAGCTTTCCATCTCATTTTTCATCGTGTACCGTTATTTTTATAAACGTGGATGTTTAAAAAATAACTCGAAAAACTATGCACGTAAATATTAAAGTTTTTTAACTGTGAACTACTGTCCACATTTTTATACCGATGATAAGCATATTTTTTGTGTGTAAACAAAATAATACATCATTCGCATTCGTTAAGACCGTTGTTTAGAATCCCGTTTTCGAATGACATTTTCACTATCGAATAGATTTGAAACTGTTTGATTTTTGTTTCTAAAATTCGACGAACCTTCGACGTTCATTCTTCAACAACACGCAGAACTTTTTTCGAGCACAATAAAAACTTTTTCATCCACGGTACCTGTCGAATCTGTCGAAATATTTGTTTTGATTAGTTTTATGACTTGGCGAGAGGCAAAAAATCGACAATCAAAATTAAGCATGCCGCCATTTCGTGACAAATCGTTTTTCTGACTGATTTTGGTACGATTGTTCTCGACATTGATAGGTTTCGTTTTTTTATTTTTATTTTTCGAATGTATACAACGTCCGGATCTCTGGATGCCAATCAAAGTGTTCTCCCGTCTATAGTTTGACTCAATTATGCAAAACTATACGAAATGACGTTGTTTAATTCTTTTTACTAAATTTGTACGTGTTTTCAAAGAAAACAAACATCACGTGCACGAAATTAAAAAAAAAAAAAAAAAAAAAAAAGCAGGATAAAACACGAGAACCGTTAAACTTATATTTTATCCAGGATATTTCTTATAAAAACGACATTCCAAATAACATAAAAACACAATTTGAATAATTTGAAAAATTTGAAAAAAGAGGTTTCCAATGTCTAGTGAACGACCATTTGATTTTTTCAAATGATATTTTCTATTAAATATGTAAATCGAAATATTTGTACTGTTTTCTAACGTATTCATTTCTAGGAGCGTAGAATAAGTTGGGAAACTCGATTGTCTGATAAACGTGTGTTTGTTTTGTCCAAACGCTTTTTTTTAACCTCCAAAGGAATGTTCGCACAAAGTTTTTGTGATTCTCTTTGAATAGAACGCGATTAAAAATCCGCCGCAGTACAGAATCTTTTCATCGTAAATCGTGTACCAAAGTAGGTTTGCACGTTTTTACAACTCAATGATTTTCAGCATTAGAACGTGTATTTGTACTTGTATTCGTGCGTACACATATATTTATAACGAGGCTCAAATAGTTCCGCACCTTTCTCGCTCTCGACTATATTTTCAACTGCGACGCGGTCGCGTGTGCTATTAAAGTCCGGAAGAGCTTTCTCATATCGTTACTAAATTTCGAGCATAATTTTATTGAGCAGCTGAGCCAAAAAAATCTTGGCCCAGCCCGATTTTCTGGTCTCGAAAAATCTGGATGTATCGATGAAGCGTATATTTACGTGGAGAATAAATAAATGTACAATGCATTTCATCAAATATGTTTTTTGACAATTTTGATAGAAAAAATCAAATGATGAGTAACCAAAAAAATAATCTTCATTGATTCAGATACAATACGAAATTTCTAAACTTGGTCAGCAATTGTCATACACAGTTTCATTACTGACCGAAGCCTTCGCCAGCAAACAGGGAATTTAAGATGACATTGAAGTTTGCATCGTTGGAACCCAATGATTTTTCTTTATTCTTCTTTATTTTTATTTTTTTTTCATTAATTTTTGGAATCGTCTTAATTTTTCTAGCACATTTATTTGTCAAGTGATGGAAAAATGTTGTTCAATCATCGTAGACAAACACTGAATGTGTATTTTCGGTTCCGTTATAAACTATAAAAGATTTTCGTTGCATTCCAACGATGCAAACTTCAACACCATAATTTAAGGGTACAGTCGAAATATCAACTTTTCATACCGAGGCAAATGGAAAATCTCGTTCTTGTCCCGATGTTGAATTTTGCATCGTTGGAATCGAACAGAATACATTCTTTGTTTCATTAGAAAAAAAAAACATTCTATTGTTAGTAAGAAATCTCGTTGCTTCTTGACATTTGTCCAAACAACGATTTTCCATGTTCCAAAAAAAAAATTGCCTTATTCCCCTGAATGGAAGAAGAAAAAACAATAAAATAAGCAGTTTCGATGATAAATGAGCTAACAACAATTTCGAGACAATTACGCCATACTTTTTGAAACAGCTGGCTGTAAATTTCTCCGTAATTTATTTATATATTCAGCGATGATATTTGGGACCGACAGTGCGAGTAATATACGACGAGATTAACTTGAGCCGACAAAGTTGCTTGGAACGACGTTACAAACGCTAGCAAACAATTTTACAAACATGACGCGATGGTGCCTCATAATTTCCATTACCATTTATCGAAACAGACGACGAACGGCGTGAGTGGAACGAATACGCATAAACGGTCGTTAATTACTGCAACTACGATACCTACACACTTTTTTTTTACCTGCACGCTCATTGTGAGCAAATGTTATCGTAATTGCTGTTTCGTTGTTGACACGAGACAGCATTATTACCATTAATATTATTATTATTATTATTATTATGTACATATTATTATTCAATAGATTCGTCGACTGTATGATTCCGAAAACATTCTGCTCGAGTTTGTTTTTTCTAGTAACATAACAAATAACATGAGAACTTTGCGATAACCTGGTGCTTGAGTCAAGTTCTCAATACAAATTTTATATTCTGTCTATTTTTCGTACATTTTACTAGGAAATTGAAAAATAAGTAATACTCGTCAATAATTTGAAAAAGAATAAAAACAAGATATACAGCAATAAATACATCATCATATGAAATCGGTTAGCCAACATAAGTTGTTGATGAAGTTTATTTTCGTAGATGATTACATGAAAATAATTTGTATCATTAGTTTAATCCAGGATAGCAAACTAGTCGAGGGGCACGATTTACATAGAAAAAAATACAGTTTTGATAATTTTCCGCAAAACGGCGAAATGTTTTTTTTAAAAACATATGAAACTGAAGTTCGCAGGGTTGGGTTCGAGCGAAAAAAATTTTTTCTATGAATTTTTTGATCAAATTCAAAAACCATAACAATTCTTGTACCGATTTTGTGTTTGAATTCTATAAAAAGATCCATTTATTGTACGGACGAAATATTGAATGAGAATCATGAGTTCTCTTCAATAAAAAAGATAATTTCGTTGCATTCCAACGATGGAAACTTCAACATCGTCTGAATGGAAAACTGCGTTGAGAATGAACAAAATATGACAATAATCGAAACGATTTATTATCACTTTTCCTGTGTCGATTAGACTAACGTTGTGGATCATTACTTTGTTAGAAAAATAATCAACAACAAATCTCGTCAAAGAAAAGCGAACCATGCAATCAATTTGTGTTGCGCGTCCACGAAAACTTTTCTGTGCCATTATAACACAGAAATCAATATCATCCACCTTTCATTATTGTTTGCGGAAGCCAGCTTTTTTTTGGGGAGGGAAGAAATTCCATTTAAGACTGCCGTTCAGGCAGAAAGTTCCGAAAAATCCAATAAAAATCGAGAGCCAGTTGGAATTCGATGCATTTTTAATAAATAATGGAAAAAGTCATTCAGTTTTTTTTAGCAATAAGTAGAGACGATTTTCGGGAACAATTATTATTATCACTATTATTATTGGGGAAAACAATGGAATTTTGAGAAAGAATTTATGATAATCGGGGATAATCTCCTTTGATAAATGCTCGTCGTGCACGCACGTATTTAATTCTCTTCGATTTACCCCACAAGATAGTATTTTATCCGATCTCGTGTACTATGTCCTCCATTTCGCTAGTATTCGTTTTACCCAAAGTATATAGATCTTTGGTGGATTCGGCCTCGTCTTTCAACGGTCACGAGACCTCAACCAGAAAAAAAACGAGTAGCGAGAGAACGAGGCGGGAAAGAGGAGGAAGAGATTTCCTCCCCTTACAGCTCGGACTCTGAACTTCTGGCACTAATTCTACGTCCACACGCAACTCACGCACACGTCTTATCGATCACATTTTACGTTCTCTTCCTCCACCTTTTTGTCCCCCATCATTCAACGTGTGCAGTGTTGCTTCGACCATGTCGAGGAAATGTGCTGCAACGAACCGAGTTACCTACCCTCGTTGGCTATTGAGCGAGCGAGAAGGATAGAACGATGACAAACATTTAGCAGTGTGCGCGAAAAAGAGAGAGAGAGAGAGAGAGAGAGAGAGAGAGAGAGAGAGAGAGAGAGAGAGAGAGGGCAGGAAGGAGGAAAAAAGAGGGCGACAACGATTTCAAAAAGAGAAACATAAATGGAAAGAAGAAAATTAATAAGTTGTGCAATATATTGTTCGACCTTTCGTTTATGCCTATTGAACGAATTTCCAGGAAAAACAAAATGTTCGCACAAAGGTTTAATGAATGGAAAATGCTACAATTTCCATTGAATTCCAATTTTGCAACACTTTTATCTTTTCAATGAACACGACAAAATAGTACGTTGAAAAATGTACGAGCGACCATTCATTCTTCGGTTCGCATCAGGTTTACATAATTAGAAAAAGATTACGAAATTATTCTCAGTTCAATGCGGTGCGTTAGAATTGCTAAATAGATTTTTTATAGATTATTCAGGTTTTATTTTGACAAAAAAAAAACGGTGAAATGGAAAGACATTTAAGAAAATACTTGATTCTAAAAATGAGCAAAAGAAACACTTTTTCAATTCTTTTAGCGCACATCGGTGCAATTTGCAGCTGAGACAACCTCGTGACTCATTTGAGGTCGTCAGAACGAACGGTTATATATTTAACCGTACATTATGAACGTGAGCAAATATTTATACAAGATTGAGAATTGTCAAAAATGTATATTTCCAAGTACTTGATGCTCTTTATTCGGTTTCTTCCTTTTTCTCCAAATTTATCAATATTTTAGATTCTTTGGAATTCCATTCAGGCATTTGTTATATTTCATAAAAAACGATTCTCTGAGGCGACATTTTTCGTACAAATTCCTTGGTTGCAGACAGAATGGGTTGCCATTCAAGTAGAAATATTCAACTGTTTTAGAATATCTTTTCCACTCGGAAAAAATAAAAATTGAAAAATTATCGTTACGATGCATTTTTGCATCTGACATATTTGTTATCTGACAAACGTGGATATTCGTGATTTGTCATGATATTGTTGATATTTTTCTCCACATTCATTGTAATCGTGGTTAACAATAGTTACAAAACGGACAAACGGAATAAGGGAATCGTCGATGAGGCGACACGTGCGTTGCGTAAAAGCTTTAACGTCGTATCTGTCTCTCTCCCTTTCTTTCCCTTTTGCACCGCACTCTCCCTCTACCCCTTCTCGTAACGAGGCTTATCCCTCCATTCATATTACGTAAACGTTGACGAGCCATGTCAAGAATGTCTGATACAATGTTGAATATAATTACGTATCACAAAAAAGATTCTCATGAAACATCGTTGCTCGTTATAACGCAAATATAATTTATCTTCCTTCGTAAAGGATTATCGTCGATATCCATGGGCGTACTTAAATCCTGAATCAGAACTCATGATATTTTGTCCGAGTGTCACGAAGAGATATCTGTTTCCTATTAAAAGTTATAAAAGTTCGCAACGTTGGGTTCCAACGAAAAATATTTTTTCTGTGAATTTTTTGTTCAAATTCAAGAACCATAACAATTTTTGTACCGATTTTGTGTTTGGATTCTATAAAAAGATCCATTTATCGTGTGGACGAAATATTAAATAAGAATCATGAGCTCTGTTCAAGAAAAAAGATAATTTCGTTGCATTCCAACGATGGAAACTTCAACATCGTTTAAAAGTTGACATTTATTTATTTTTCCGTTGAGGGTTTAAAAAACTTTATATTCATACTTATTTTCTTAGAAAATCCTTCGATGTAAATCGTGACGCAACAAAGAAGTTCTTTAATAGAATTTAAAAATAATAAGACTTTTAATAGTAAAGCATGAATTCCTGAATTAGCAGCAATATTTGGATCGATTATATAAGAAGAATAATTGGAATTAAATATTGATTAATATGATGTCAATTTTACCTTGTCTTCTTTTTTATACTCATCCTCAGCTGAGAGAGCGAGAGAGAGCGAGAGAGAGAGAGAGAGAGAAAACCCTGAGTTGTACGTCATCGAATCACTCTCCGTGGCATCCTAGTCTGAAAATATACTGTCTGTTACTACTTGTTATTTCTTCTTTCTAACCGGTCATCGATCTCTTTCGTGCGATTCTCTTGAATTATTTTACGATCTTCATTCCGCATTTCTCCAGCTTGTATAATAATTTAACGATAATTTTTTTATTGCTGTGTAGAAAAAAATGTACTCTTCATCCCGCTAATTGAACCAAAGATAAATTCCATGCTCAACCATTCGTGACTACTCTCTATTATTACATTTATTTATAGACGTAGTAGAGTACAGAAATAATAGAACTGAATCCCAACTCGCCGTGAATTGTTGTCCATATTTTTTATGCAACGAGTTCCATTGCCTATTGTTTCTTCGTAAAATATCTTTTCTTCGTATAAAATTTAAAAGACACCGACGTTGAACTATTTGTTTGGTTCAATTAGACGTCAAAGTATATTCAATGATTTTTTTCATGCGCGAATTGTACTCGTTTAGCAAATCAAAATGATTAAAAAAATGTTGTGTCATGTGTCAAATGGTCGCAAGATGATGAAATTTTTTGACAGATTATTTGCACACCTGTCCTTACGTCTAGTTCAGAAAAACTCAAAACAAATCACTCAGTCGTCAAAGAATCATAAGAAATTGGAATTTTTATCAAATTTACTAATTCGAATGAAAAAAAAGTGTTTTCAGGTTTACTAAAACATTTAAATCATCCTTCAAAAATGTGCTACAAGTTTTAAAAGAATTTGCATTGAATTCACGAGTGTGCAGTTATAAAATTGCAAATAAAATACTTTCACTATCTTTTTTCTTTTTTTTGCCTTTGGGTCTGAAATGAAAACTAATTTTCAAGAAGTTGCACAATGTTGAATGAACTTGAACACAAATCCAAAAATGTCGAAACCGGTCAAGTTGTGCACCTTCCTTTTTCATAATTCATGAAAATTGATCAGAATATTATTTTCACACAATTGAATCTACGATTTGAAAGATGCTCGAAAAACTTGGTAAATATTCAAAAATGCGAAGGACACGTAGAGAGAATAAGTGCGGGAAGAAAAAAAACGTGGAGTTAAAATAACAGAAAGCATGCAGTGAGCATATATATACAGAGAACAGTGTTACGTAGTAAAACTGGACGATATGTAGGACTACATTGAACGAAGTAGAATCGATGCGAACCGCGAGGTTCTCGCACCACAGTTCTCGGCCTTGCAAACGCTTTATGTATAGTTGAGCTCGATGGCTCGGAATTCTCCCTACTTCTGTGCACACCACGTTATTGTCGACCTTGGTGACGGCGACCAAGGTCCTACTCTTTAAACGGGTCATATTCCAGAGGCAAACTCACGACTAGCTCGTGCTCGAAATGCGAGAGACACGAGGGCACAAACAACAAGCATACACATGCTCATATTTATACGAATATATAATTCGCTGGATCTCCATAAATCCATGAACCACAGTCCAATGGACAATTATACCGAGTACAAAAGCGACCTAAAAACATTAACCTCAACGAAAAATCATAAATTTAAAGCGATTTTTACTTGAAGAAAAAGAAAATAGTTTATTTCGAGGTGAAACTCGATTGAAACAAATTTTTAGGGAATGACATGTGATACATTTATCGGTGTTTTGTATTTATTTGTTTATAACGAAAGTATTTTTTGGTTTTTTTCATCTGAGCTACACCGCGAAACAATTTTTTTATAATCACCGTGGAATTGATTCTTTTTTGATTTCGTTGTGGTCTAGAAAATATCGATCTTTGTTTCAAATAAATGCAAGTGCAACGTTGCAGGCTGCATTGAGAAAGGTTTTAATAGAATACTCGTCTAAAAATAGTCATCCGGACTATGTGTTCGATTCAAGGTTCAAAAAACACTGCGAGTGACGATCCTCTTAAGCTACACCATGTTTTCAAATGTTATCTTGACCTTCTGAGATATAACATTAGAGTGATAGACGCAATCAAATATTTCGTTGCACTTGTAACACGAATATTCGATCATTACTGACGTGTTATCGTATCGTGAGAGTCAAAAGTAATGTTTCTTGTGCCACGTCCCAATAATATTTTTAGACAATATTCTTCACCTTTCAACATTCACCGTAGTTCACATTTGTTCCCTTATTTGGTGTGAGCGAATCAATAATCGATAATATTGATCATTATATTCAATTTTCGGAATTCATCGCAATTTGTATCTTTTTTTACAGCATTTTTCACAATTTCATGCACTTGCTTTGGATGAAAGAATAAAATTCAACCGTTATTGTTTTTTGTAGCCTATAAAAAAAATCAGAACAATTGTGTTAAAGTCATCTCAAAAATCGGGATAGAAAAGTTTAAGACTTTGGCAATTTTCTTTCGTACACGTATTTATTGTTCATTTAATAACGCAAACGAATTTTTCGGAAAAATAAAAAAATATCATCTCATAGTTTTGTATGATTCAGTAAAACTGTGAGCAGAAAACACCTTCTGACTCGCGACGAGAGCTCCAAGGACGGTCTATATGCTTTCAATTATGGAAAAATTGTACCAGAATCTGACAGATAAAATAATTTTTGTACAAAATGCCAAGAATTATGATTATCAATTGTTTGAATATTTTTTCCCCTTCTACGAATTTCCATTGGAGATCTACTGTAGACACTGTGGTCGTCAATTTGTAAATCATATTCTAAAATAAAAACACTCTCAATCGGTTTATAATTTATTTTATTTGCCCTGGAAAATGCGGTACGTGTTTTTAGAGGGTCGCCAAATAAATGTAAAAAATTACGAAGAAAAAAATAAAAACTTCATTTTATATTGAACCCACGGCCTTGAATTGTGTGTTTGATTAAACATAAGTTTATAAAACTGAATAAAAGTGTAACGCTCATTGTGAAAATATTGCTATTTTTCAGCCACCAGAATTCGTTACGAAGAAAAATAGTAAAAAATAAAAAGCGTCGGAGAGAAACGAGAATAGAGAGAAAAAAGAAGAAATTAGAACTGAGGAAAAAAAAAACCAAGTGCCTGAACGGTTGTGGGTGGTGAGATATTTGGGTGCAATGTCGTATCATCGTGGCGGTCATTCGGGTGCCGTCGCAGTGTCATTCAGTACAAACATGTCGCCATTGTCACCCATTCGACGATTTTCCGGTAGTGCCGGTAGCGGTACGAGCGTAACATCCGGTACAAATGGTACGACCTACTCCAATTACCGTTCGACAACGCCTTCAAATTCCGGCAACGAACGTAACGGCTACTATACACCCGCATCAAACGTTGGACATCGAAGTAGCAGTTTTACCTTGTCCCGGCCCCCGGACACATTCAGACGAGTCGGCTACTCGCCTGCGAGGTGAGTTAATGATTCTTCGTTTCTACTTAATCCATTCCAAACATTTTATTCCAAAAGTTACGTCAAATTTGATCCTATAAATAATCTCAATAATCAATCGATGATTCGAATGGGGTCTGCGTAAATTTTAAGAATTTTTCTCCTCTTTATTATTGATTTGAAAAAAATCTCGCCTGCGAAATGAGTTAATGGTTCTTCGTTTCTACTTATTGCATTCCAAACATTTTATTCCAAAAGTTACCTCAAATTTGATCCCATGAGTAATCTTAATAATCAATCGATGACTCGAATGGAGTCTGCGTAAATTTTAAGAATTTTTCTGCTATTTATTATTGATTTGAAAAAAATCTCTCCTCCCGAAACGAGAATTACGGCTAATGAATATACACATAACCGAAACGTATTCACACAGAAAAAAATGTGAGGGTCACACATCCAATAAACCATCTAGCTTTATAAAAAAAAAATGCTGTCGCTATTGTCGCGTATAAAAGTGAGAAGATGTATATACGTGTACATAATATATAAAGGAACAAAGAATAGAAAAAAAATAAAAAATAAACGAGAAGGAGATAGAAAGCAAAAGAAAAGCAGAGAGAAACACCGAGAGATGAAAGAGAGACGAAGGGTATATAAAAGCGTGAACAGACGTCCATTGTAATATTTCAACGACGGTGCTTAACAATGATCCAATTACCATTGGTGTTGCGAGCGTACGTACCCCTTCCTTCGGACTTTTCTATGAATGGTAGCAGCGCCAAGGTGTTTGCTGGTACAGGACTATGATCTGGGTTAAACAAGAGGAAGAGAGATGCAAAGGTTTTTTATCGAAGGGAGAAAATAATATGAAAAGAAATGGACAGAGAAAGAGTCCGCAATAGTTGAGAAAGACTACATGTTCCAGCAGCAGTAGCAGCAGCAGCGGTACAGAACATCACGTAACTCTTTGCACACCGCAAATCGTGGCCCAGAAACGTGTCACCCAAAGCTCAAAGAGAGAATGGGAGAAAGACAGAAAAATAGAACCCCCCAGGGTAGTTTGAAATGGAGAATAAGGGTGCCAAGACTTGCCCTTACAGTGGCCTAGGTCAAAGCTCAGTCAATTGGATTACTGAAAAAAAAATAACTCAACAAAAAAAAAACAAGTCTGGTTCACTTCATACTCAAACAACAACCCTATTTTCGTCGTTCTTGTAAACTCCAGGAAACGTATTTTTAAACACAATATTGGTCAATTATTTTTGTTTCTGCAACTCGAGATTCAGATGCTTTTGGATTTCCCGTTAAATGTCTTAACATTTTTTAATATTTTTATTAATTTACGCAAACAAAATAAAGGAGAATAACTTTTTTTTTCTCTTCGGAGCTCGTTTCTGTCAAGAAAAAGTAGAAACTTTGATCACAAACTCGCATTTCTCTTCTCATTAACTTTTATGACCCTTGGAAAAACAATAATAAAACTAATCATATTATTTTATGACAAGAAATAAGTTGTTTTTTTATGCAAACTTTTGAAAATTCTTTTTTCATCTCTCCTCATGTGAAATGGGCTTGAAATTTATTACTTGGAGGCCGGTGGGCTCGCTGATTCTGGGTGGGAACTCGAAATTTGAAATTGCGAAATTGATTGATTGAAATTGAAAAAATTTCGCAAGCTTCTTCTTTAGAAAAATTGTTTATGGACAAGAATCGAAAAACCTGCGGTATTGAAATGATAGTGTAATAATAAATAAATAAAATTTTAAACAAGAATGGATTGGACGACGCAAGTCTCACTCGTCAATGGCTTGAAGTGAAAGAGAGAAGATTTCAATCTGATTATATACGACAAAAGAATAACAATTTGTAACTCGTTATTTTCTTAAATATCGAGCATCACAAAAAATCTTATGAAATGTTCCAAATCGTTGAAAAATGGATATTTAAAAAACAAATGAAAACCTGGAGCGAGAGGTGGAAGAAAAATGATATTGAAGTTTCCATTGTTGGAACCCAATGATTTTTCTTTATTCTTCTTTATTGTTATCGTTTTTCATTAATTTTTGGAATCGTCTCAATTTTTCTAGTACATTTAGTTTTCAAGTGGCAGAAAAATGTTGTTCAATTATCGTAGACAAACACCGAATGTCAATTTTCGGTTCTGTTATAAAGTATAAAAGATTTTCGTTACATTCCAACGATGCAAACTCCAACATCGTGAAGAAAATGTGAGTGGACCAGATGGTAGTTGGTCAAGGATGGTGGTTGACCGAGTTTACACGTGGTCCGTATCCATTTGTGCCTCGCCTTAAAATATAGTCTTTATACGTCGCATCGTAGAGATTATGCGAAGAGCCTTTGCGGGATATAATTCTTTGTTGTTTTTTTTCTTCGTTTTTTTTTTTTGCATACATCCCCCATTCGTAAATACCAGTTGACGAAAGTATCTGGCTTGGAACGAGACTATCAGAGAAGAGGTGAACTTGTCGGACGAGTGTATACCACAACGGAAACATTAGCCGCTTAAATACTACGAGCTCTCACAACCCCTCGTCTGTATTTTTCTCGTATTTGATTTTCCTGCACCTCCCGTTCGCGAACTCTGAACTTTCTTCGTGGAGATCCTTTCAATGGGGGTTCAATATTATACCTTAACGCAATTTTAGTACCCCCTGCTTCTTCTGAGAGTAGTGAATAATTTGCCAACCCTGTATTTCGACCCTCTCTCGTCGTTCTCGAGGTCACGACCCGAAACTATACGCCACTCACAGCTCCGTAATATCTTCTCGACTTGTGCCCCCCCCCCCTTCCCACCTGCCCTTCATTCTCATTCTCGCCAGCCATTTGAATCCCCTCAAGCGAGAGAGATATCGCCCAAAATCGACCCCAAGAAACACGTTGTACTTTTCATCTTTTTTTTGTTCTTTAGTCCTTTTTCTTTATTCCAAGAGAATCACGAATTTCGCTTTGCTCTCGCCTAACCGCGTTTTCAACTTTCATGCTAAAAACATTCACGACGCTATCCTCGTCTATCTTCTTCTTCATGATTCGTCGCTTTGCAAACACTCCGCTAATATTAATACTACGACCGAACAGAAACCCGAAATAACTTTTTCGCCAAGTTGAAAGTCCCGTTGTCTCGCGATAAACACTCTCGGGATTCTACCGAATTATTCGATCTTGCCGCAACCTAACCACGGGCTGTCTTACGATTATTGTCGCATTTTTTAAATATCCTGTGCAGCATTATTTTTATATGAAAACTCGAGCAATCCAATTTCCGAATATTTACTAAGATTAATTATTCGTTGACTCCTTTGGCTCATTTTGGCGAGTCAAAATGAGCCAGTCATTTTGACTCGGAATATTTTTTTGGTGCGAATAATCCTTGTCGCTTTTTTCACTAGAATTGAGGCTTTTTTTCGGAATTAAGTCGCATCATTTTTCTTTAGCAAATTTTAAATAATTGAAAAAAAATAATGAAATTCGATATTTTGCGATTTTTTTCGAAACGAACCGAGGAATAAGAATTAATGGGTCGCTCATTCGATCAGTCAAGTGGATGAAGCTCGAAATCAAGTCAAAATCCAAACAAACCTAAACAAATCTTTCCAAATGATCCATTCATCTCTATTATTCGCTGCCAGGCAAACGGCACGAAAATAATTGGGAATTCCGCGAGGATTTTAACGATTTAAATCTGATTGCGTAATATTGAGTATTCGTTCAGGAGCATAGAATTGCGTCGTACAAATTGCTTTCTATCGATTTATCAGTCAGTCCATGCAAGTCGCGCTTGTCAACAAGCACCGCGGTGTCTAGTATTTTCTTAACAAATTTTCTTCGTATTTTTTATTAATTTACCATCTTCTAAACATTCCAACGAGGAAGCAGTAAAAATTTACGATGCAAAGTTTCGAGTTAGAAACTTCGAAGAAAGTTTAGAATCGATGAAATAAAAGGAAGAAAAAAATAATGTCGTGGAAATAAGAAAATTGATATATTTATATAGATATTTTTTTTTCTTACGTATCTTTTACTCAATGCGATGGTGTACTGGCTCACGTGGACTGTTCTCTATAGAATATAAAGTACAGTAGGGCAGGTGAGGTCGGACTTCGAAGTCCGTAGTCGTTCGAAGGTTGTACGACGAAAAAGAGGGCGGAAAACGCTAAGGTTCGTCCCACTTCGTATAAACTTGTATATAAACCGGCCAGCAATGCGGCGCGGGTGTTCTATCTGCGATGCAGATTGTAGGCCACACACCAAACTCCTAGCAAAACTCTGCTGGTGTGTACAGTGGTGCATAGCCTTAGCTTCGTTCGCGACTCGCTGCTTCCGATTGATCGCATTCGCGACCCTTTTCATCCCCTCTTTTTCAAAAGCACTGTGTCGCTCATACTTTTTGGCGCTCTGTATTATTGAAGTTGCTGAATTTTCCGATGCATTCAAACAGTCGCAATATAGACTAAAAGTTGACGATGTTGAAGTTTCCATCGTTGGAATGCAACGAAATTATTTTTTTTCGTTACTTTTTAAACATTGCTCTTTTTCATTTTTATTTTTTCATTAATATCTGTCAAAATTCGTAATGTTTAATAAATTCATAGTCGTTTTTTAAGCGTCATAAAATGCTGTTCATTCTTTTTCTCTCGCTCTCATTGAAACTATCGAATAAGAAGCTTGGCATATCGCAATGCGAAAGTAGTGGGCCCCGATGGTTTTTAAAACCACTTTTCATCAATCAAAAGCAAAATAATGTAATCAACTTGATCTATGGGTCTTCCGATCAAAAATAGAAAAACCTAATCTTGAAGTTTCGTTAATCGCAAACGAATTCGTTGAATCGATAGAAACTTTATCAGCAATCTCTCGAAATTGGATTTCTCGTTTATACGGGAAAACGTACACATTCCAGTGCAAATTTTATCTGGCAATTAACTGGGTTCCCTTTTTTTCTTCATTTTTTCATATTTTAAGAAAGGTTTACACTGACAAAATCTGCTCCACGAAACGTTGCACAAAGTTTCGTCAATTTAATGCTATCCTGACAAAACCTCAGGTACGTCACAGTACAAAAAAATGAGACAATGACAATCGACAGTTCATAACTGCTCGAATGAGGCACAAATGCATTTTCTGTTTAGATCACTTGCGCTGAGAAAAAAAAACCGAAAAAACTTCTTCACCGAACTAAATCCATTTTGTTGGATAAAAAATAATGCACAGAGAGAATGAAAAATTGAGAATTATCGTGACTATTTACGTGAATATTTACTGTGCAGAAAGTTAATTTTCATGAAATTGAAACAAAATTTCTTCGATTTACAACAAATTGTATTTTATTTAAATTTATCATCCCGCAGAGTAAAAATTGTCGAACATTATTTAAGGTCATTCTAAGATTCTCTTCTCCAACGATAATTTTAAGGTTAATTTCATCCCCTGTATGGGCCGATCAATTTCTAACTGAATCATAGAAATGATTAAACTAAATTACCGCAGAGCAAAATGTTTTGGTTCGAGAAACTGATGGCATTGATTTGTTTATACAAACTATTCAGTGTTTGCTGTTGTAATATAATGTTTGTTTTCATTCTCATTGATCAAATTCATACGCTCAATTCATACGTTCGAGCGAACAACTTGTACCAACATTTTACAAATATTTTTGTATCATCTGAAAAATATATTTTTGTACCTATCGAAGCAAATATTTTGCTTGAATGAAACAACGTTTTTTTTCTCAGTGTACACTTTTCGCTGTAAATACTGTCAGAGTTTAAGAAGTAGAAGATGAAACAAAAAAATCGTCACACAGAACCACAAAGTCGTTTCGATTCTTCCTTATCGTACGACGATCGATCACAAAAAATTCAAATCATAGGATCCACGAGTGTAGTAAGCAAGATTTGACAGTGTCGCGAGATAGTTTTAGGAGGGAGAGATGAGAATTGATCGTGAGTAGTCGGGAGAGAGAGAGAAAGAGAGAGATTGGGAGGGGGCGAGAGTGTAGATATTCGAGCTCGAAAAATTGCATAACGTTAAAAGCGTGAAAAGATGAGAGGAGTAAAGAGAAGGAGCCCTTGGCCAGCGTGCCAGAAAGACAGCCCGGCCCAACGTTGAGTTGCGAGCATGATGCAGTGTGTTCTTTGCTTATGTGTATCTCTACATGTACGTACGAAAAAAAAAAGACACAAACATACCGACAAAAAAGCACTATCTCTAGATTCAGGCTACGTTGATGTGTAACGCCCTCACGGATGCTCACTTCACCCACACAAAAACCGACATACACACAAATGCAGACAGACACAAATGTAAATTGAAGCATACTCTAAGACTAGTAGAGAGAAAACAACAGCGAGAGATAGAGAGAGAGAGAGAGAGAGAAAAAGCCCAATTGCTAAACTCGAAAACTTTGTCTCTGTTTTTGCCAGGTCAGTCTCGTCGTACAACGAGTCGAGTTCGATCGTTGGTTCGTCCTCAATAAGCGGGAGTGGTCTTAGATACGGTTCGGTCTCGTCGTCCTCAGCCTCATCGTCGGCAGGCTCTTCAAATTCGTCTTGTACGTCAAGAGAACGGACTAGCTTGCAGTATCATTCACCAGCAAGTTCGGCGAAGACGGCAGCCGATTTGTACGCATTATATTCGCCGACAAACTACGTCCCGAATATATCAGGTTCGTCGTCGAAGAGCTCCAACGGTTTGGGTTCGAACTGGAGATCGTCAAGTTTGCACGGGGGTGACGAGTACGATTCTTGTCGGGAACGTCGGGATCGTTCGTATTCGAGCGAAACATCATCGGGGGGTTGTCCGTCGAGCAACAACACGAGTAGTACGTCGAGCAACAATCAAAATTCTCTGGGATCATTGAATAACGATCGTTGGACAACGAGACGCGAGGTGAACAAGAGACGCGGTGGTACCCCATTGATATCGACGTCACCCGGAGGTGGAAGCAACAATCTAATCGGCACAAATGCAAACAACACGGACGTCGGATCATCGACAATCGAGGTAACCCTAGATCCCGAGGAAATCAGCAGAAAATCAATCGCTCGTCGTGACAACGAATTGCCCGTCGTCACGATCAATGTCACCCTTGATTATGAGAAAAACAAGGCAATATTGAATCCCGAGGTAAATCGTACCACGAGCCTCGATTCAAATCCCGAACCTCGCGAGCGTTTCGTTTGCAACGCGATAAACAACGATAATCGTGACCTGGACAACAACAACACCGAGAGCGAGTGTAAAAAGTTGATCGAATCGAAATATTCGAACGATCGTACTGACGCGAACGACCAGTGCAATACTTTAGAAACTCGCTGCAGACGAATACGACTAAACGCCAACGGGGAGGAAGCTCTCGCGATAAATCATTTCTCCACGAATTATGAGCCACGTTACGTCAGACCCGACGAGGACCAAGACGACGACGCTAACAGAGGACAGAATAACTCCGAGACGGTAGAACTACACAATCGTGATAATAGTGACGATAGTTACGTTAGAGAAAGAGGCATAATTAAGGGAGACACGAGAGAATCATGTCGCGTTAAAGATCATCACCACCAGCGTAAACGACACAGTGAACAAACGAGCGTAAACCAAACGAATTATTGTCAAAACGATTCTAACATTCCTCCATTAATATCGCCCAACGATTCAATCCACTCCTCCTCAACGCCTTCATCCTCTTCCGTTGCTTCGCTCGCACCACCATCAACAACAGCTTCATTCGTTGCTCAGCCTCCTTACGATACCACTACTATCACCACCAGCCTCCCTTCCACCAATAATCCCCCGCTTATCTCATTATCAAGGCGAAATGTCGAGGCCGAGAGTCGCGATAAACAGTCAAACTCAAAACAACCGATAAATTTCAGTCCGAGCTCGAGAAAACTCGACGATATCGATAAACTTGAAAATTTTCATTCATCCCTTGACTCGTACGACTGTGACGTTGATAAGGTTGGTGGTGGTGGTGATTGCGGTGGTGCTGGTGGTGTTGCTGTTGTTGATAGTAGTGCAGACGCGGATAATCATCGTAAAGCTTTAACGCGGACTAAGATACCCACTAACAACGATAACACGGAGCTGCTGACTAACAACAATGTCCAGGATCGCGAGGATCACCTCGGGATCGTGGAAAATAAAAGAAATATCGGTAACGAGCCCAGAATCGAATTGGTCAATGAAACGAGACTACGCGACGGACAAATGGTCAAAGGAGCGAGAAAATCCTTAATATGGACCGCCACCAATCCGGTCGACGATGAGGACGATCTCGCCAATCGGGACAACAATGCCTTGACGAACCGCGATGAACCCCAGGCCGATACATCCAATGGCTTTGATAAATCTAACAATCATGATAATTCCACTAATTCACGTGGATACGATGCTGAAGAGAACGGAGACGTAACTTCCTTCGTGAGAAATGGACTCGGATCCACCGGTAATCGTGCGGACGACGTGGAAAAAGCTTCCACTTCTAGGAGAACGCTCTTCGCATGGAATGATCCAACCATCGACGATCTTGCTGGAGCTTCTTCTTCCTCCTCCTCCACCGCTGCTACCGCCTCTTCTTCTTCTTCTTCTTCTTCTACTTCTGCTGCCGCATCATCTTCGAACGCTACCAATTCCGTACCAGTTGCCGTACATCAGAATATCTATCGTGGCATCAACGATCAGATCGTGAGTAGAGCCAAGAGGTTCGCACCGAGGACTATCGATGGGCGTCGATGGATTTGTTTTTTCTTTCATTTCTTCACCAATAACTATTTCATTTCTTACTTTTTTTTACATAAGGGTTCTCTCGCCAGGCAACACACACTTCTTCTGCGTATGAATGATTGCTAAATTGAAAAAAAATGCATTTTCACTTCATTCATTGAATTTTGACAAATTATTTGTTGACGTTGTAGAATCAAATATTTTGTGAAAGGTTTAGAAAAACATCTTAAAAAAAAACAAACTTAGGTAAAATCAGTTCCTACAGAAACGTCGAACTATTAATCCTCTTGAAACTCGTCAATAATTTTGACAAAGAGTTAGATAAGAATAGAAATACCTTTTTTTTACAACTGTCATGATTGAAAAGATGATGAACGAAGCAAAGTGTATGGGCTTGAGAAATCATTGCACATGTCAAAATTACTCGTGAATGACCACAGACCAATCAAACTTCGATTCAAGAACGATGAAGGTACGAATCACTCGATTATTCGAGTTTCTCTTATTTTTGCATTATTCGAAGCTCATGTAATGAGGTAAAAAAAGATAAAGACCTTGATTCTGCATTAACCGATATCGTTGCCAACAAATTTGACAACCGAACCTCAAAATTACTGCAGGGGAAAAAATCTTTTCCATGGAGAAACCCACGTTTTTCGTGGGAATGAATTCATTTTTGGAGATTAGAAAATTATCTACAGCTCAGTTCACACTATTTATATTTTCTGGTGAAAATGAACGTCACTTTAAATCGTACACTAAATTAATTGAGAATGAAAAAATGCATACGATTTTCTGTAGAAGAGTCTCCCATCGATTTCACGTCCAAAATGAATGAAAATTATCCGAAGAAATAGTTAGTCCTTTCTAATAGAATTAAATATTATTATTCCTCCCCGAAAAATTAGTTTCGGTTTAATTTTTATTACGTTTTTATATTTTAAACATTCGACACCAAATTCTAAGGACTTGATGATTTTGTTAGGGAAAAAGTCATTATTTTGAAGCTTCTACAAAAAACGTAAAGATCAAATGAACGTTGGACTATCAGAATATTTACATTTTCACTGAAATACGAATATTTGATTGGTAAAGCTGTGTGTTCGAAACAGAGTCCCCCGGATTTCGTTGGGAAGCGTGCAAATAATAAGTGCACTGAAAATTGTATGTATGTGCGTGCACATGTGTACGTGTGCGATCGTCGAGGGCGGAGAGGGACAGTGGCACGTGGAAATTCCGAGTGTTCTATTATTAAATCGCATTCGGTGGCTTCGTCGTCTCGGATTTTCGTGGCGTGAATCGCGGGAGAACGTCGACGACGAAGCCACACCGAAAAGAAGAAGTGTGTCATGCCACGTATAGAACTTAAGCGTATATATATTTCTTTTTTCAACTACCCGAACGCAATAATCCTCTAGGATTGTCTCTTGCTAACATGTTCACTAGCATTTGAAGTGCACTTCTTCAAAGGCCACTTTGGTTGTTGAAAAAACAGAAGAAAACTCTTCAGAGTTTTATTAGAGAAACTCCTGGTTGGTGTGAGGAATAACGATTTAAATGGCTGGATAATTCGTTATGAAAAACGACCGTTGTAAATGTCAAAGCAGTAGAGACGAAGTTAAGTGAAAATTATTGATGAATCCGAGGGAACGTAATTAACCAGTATTTTCTTATAACTTTCAGTGCTTAATCGCTTGACATATTTATCTGTAATAATTGCAACCTGTCAAATGTCAAGTGCACTTCAAACGATCGTAAACTCTTTTTGTTTTTAATGATCCATCGACCACCATCGAACACGTGGACTGCGATCTTTTTTGAGCTTTGTTTTTTTTTCCTTAGTTTCTTTCTTCTCCTTATTTATTTTTTACGTTAGACGATCCTTGTCTCTAGGAAAGAATTTCCTATAACGCCAATACTTGTGAGTATATTTAATTTTAGTTCGTTTTTTTACGGGCCCTTTTTGTTATTCATTTGATTTTTTTTTTTTTTGATTATTCATTTATATTATGTTGAATTTGTGCTGACCCCAAAAATCACTTGCTCGGGATCCAGGGAGGAACGGGACGGAAAATAAGACCTGTAAAGTCAATTAGAGTTGGCTCACGGAGCAAAGAAACGCTTCTGTGCTTCTATGCTCGAGTTTCGAAATCGGACTTTTGCTCGTTCATTCTTTCTAACTCTCTCTCCGCTCTGGTCTCGTCTCGTGGCTCGTTGACGACGCATCGCGCCGCGTACCGTCGTCATCCACACCGGCTTTTATTAATAGACCCTCTCGAAGAGACTCACGTACGACGACGACTACGAGCACCCGCTTATTCGTCTCTCTTTTCGCGTTTCACCATTATAAACAATATTCAAAAATGCCCGTGACGGTGCGCCCCGATCGTGGATTCGAGTGACGTCGACCCACTATCTTTTTACGCGATCAAACTTACGATTCTTCTGCACTACCACTGCATCCATTTACAAATTCGTGGGAAATACAACGGAATTAATCCACTCGAGGATACAGGAGTTCTATTCAAATTGCTAAACTGCTTTGAAAACTACTTTTTTTCAATATAAAAATTTTTTTTTATACGACGAAAAAGCCATCGAAATTTTAGTAAAAAATTAGGATTCACTTTTACAGTCATCATATTTAAGTTTCATTTTTAATTGAGTTTCTTCGTCGAGGATTTGATCGAAAGAGACAAATAGTCAAATTTCCGGTACAGTAGTTTCGGAGCAGGATACAAAATAAAATAAAAATTGTTGTCTTGGAAGATACAAATGAAAAAAAAATACGAATCGTTTGGAAATAATGAAAAATAGTTTGAAACAGGGTTACGAGACTACAGAAGAAAAAAAAAATAGTACAATTATAAGTAACGATTTTTCAACGTTATAAGATCTGAGATCGAGTTACATTGAACATTCGCAAAACTGGCTTTCGATCAAATACTAAATTGGGGCTTGTGGTTCGCGTGGAGCGTTGTAGCATTCTTCGTGACTTTTGCATTTTTTCTTGGCATCACCGAACCCCTGAAATCGCGTTCGCAACGTTATAGAGTTTCGAGAAATATTCAAAGTCGCTCGAGTTTTGTTTATGCCGGGGCAAACGATAACGTTAACGATAACGACTACGTTGCCCAGAGGCCATCAGCCCTTATCGTCAAGGTGAGTTTTAATTTATAACAAAAGTACCAAAAACTCATTGATTTATTTTGATGATTTTATAAATATGCTTTTGGTACTTTGCCAGTAGCGAAGATGGAAATCTCTGAATCGTTCATCAAAGATCATTCGTTTTGATCATTATTTTTAACAGTAATTTCGTAGTTGCACACACGAACATTCCATTTTTTACAACCAAATGGGACTCAGTCCTTTTTCGATTGTTATTATCGTAAATGAAAAAAAAATATTTCGTATAAAGTACTGAAGAAATATCGATAAAAATATAACAAAATACGTTTTTTTTTCTTCTATTAATGAGTTTGAAATATAGAATAATATGTTATATAGTTTTCGAAACTGCACTTAAAAATAAAATTAACAATTTATTTCAAGTAACGAGAGTGATCCATCTTTAGCGAGTATTGTGTGTTTGTTTTTTTTTTCTGCATTCACGTAAGTCCGCCAAAATGATTAAACAAACGGAATAACAGCAAAAAAATACGCTTTTTCGCTAATAAAAAAAAAAATAACATTTTTATTGTTATCGCTAATAAGTAAATAGAAGAAGGTCTCGTTTGATTCTCACGCCTGTAGGACTAATAACGACTAAATTGACAGTCGAACGCGCCCCCCTCTCCCCACCGGAAACCATCAACCGGAAATCTGACCGATGACTAGAAACGACCGATTTATTACACTGACAAAAGTCCGACGGGATATTGCGTAAACCGTTGTGTCGGTACAATAAAAAAGAAGGAATAATTATGCCCCTTTGTCGAACAATTAATCGTTTTTTCTTTGTTATTTATCGACTCGTTGGGTTTTGAACACAATTTTATTACATTTATATTCTTTACTTCAGGATGAAAATTCGAGAGCACCGAGAAGCAGACTTCAATTTCGTAAAGACGAACGCTATGGGTTGAACGGCCTACGAAACATTGGAAACACTGTAAGATTCATTTTTTAATTCATAATTAAAAGTATATTTACGTAATATTTTCGTCGATATTCCAATCATGATTACGCAACGCACATTTTTATTGACAAAAGAGTAAAATTTGTCTTGACAATACTTTTTAATGTGACGAGAAGTAACGTTTATAATCGTCAGCAAATGTTAGAGTCAAATTGTTCTCATGACGAAAAATAGTCAGAAAAAATGCATTATTTCTTTCACTCGTTTCACAATTAACTCGTTTTTTGTTTTCTGGTGGCAGTGCTTCATGAACAGCGTGATCCAATGTCTGAGCAACACCAGACCACTGCTCGAGTATTTGTTGAACGAACAACATCTGCAAGACATAAACACTACAACTTCGAGCATGAAGGGCGCACTGATAAAGGCATTTGGACAGGTGATTCAAGAACTTTGGGAGATGAGCGGTGATCATGTGGTCAACACGACGGCCTTGAAATCACAAATACAAAGATTTGCACCCCGTTTTATGGGCTACAGTCAACAGGATGCGCAAGAATTTTTGCGTTACCTTCTCGAAGGCTTGCACGAAGATGTCAACAG
The DNA here is from genome assembly GCA_013761285.1 of Campoletis sonorensis. Lineage (NCBI taxonomy): Eukaryota > Metazoa > Arthropoda > Insecta > Hymenoptera > Ichneumonidae > Campoletis > Campoletis sonorensis. The sequence continues at coordinate 1,483,124 of JACEOJ010000077.1, read as the reverse complement.
AGTCACAATCAAGCCTCAACCTATTCTCACCGATATACCGGATCATTATTCGTTAGTGTTCAACAAACCACTCAATTCTATTAACGACCGACTTTATTTTTTGCCACTAATAGAATCAGCGGTCCAGTATTTTCTACATTTGTTCATTTCGAACTTGTGTTTTCAGCAAAACGATAATTCGAGACTAAAATAATTTTTAAATTGCAACAAAAATAATAGAAAAGTTGAAAAAAAGAAACGTTAATTTCGTTGTTGTTTTGAATTGAAATAAAATTATTCTCGTTTATTGATACAATAATTTCTTTTTCTCAACTGGCCACTCAGTTTTGTCAAGAACTTGAAAAAGTGGTGTGTGATTGTTTTTCGCACACTAGATTTTGAGGAAATTTAAATCCAACTGTAGAAAATCATAAATTCGTTTTCGATTTGCTAAAGAAGACTCATTTTTTTGGAAGAAAAAAAATGTATCAAATGAAAAATATTTTACACCCTGAAGGTTTTAATGTCAATCGAGGCTGAAAAGGATTTTTTAAATTCTTTCAGGGACAGTCACAAAGCTGCAGAAAGTTGGAAACGATATCTCCGAAGTGAGGATAGCACGATAGTAGACGTATTCGTTGGACAATTGCGTTCATCGTTGCTTTGCACCGCCTGTGATCACGTCTCCGTAACCCTAGATCCATTCTGGGATCTCAGTTTACCGATACCAATGAGGCTCGGAACGGTTAAGCTCAATCAATGTCTCGAACATTTCACCAAAGTTGAGACTCTCGACGGTGACGAAAAACCAACGTGTTCCAAGTGCCAGATGAGACGAAAGTGTACAAAGAGCTTCAGCATTCAGAAGTTTCCGAAGATATTGGTTATTCGTATCCTTTTATTATTCTCATAAACGATTATTTAAACGTTTCGCTACAATTTAATTTAAAAGAAAAGAAAAAAAAGCAAGAAAGTGTCGAAGTATTTCATGAAAAATTTGAACCTCGTAGATTCTTTGCAACTATTTCTAAATTCCGACTTGCATCAATTTCCACGCTGTACGAAATCGTTATTGAAAAAACAAATGCAATCTCAATTTTCATCGTTCAACGGAATTGCTCGTACGAATTGGTAATTCGAGGAAAAATTTGATTCTAATTAGTAGAGAATGATTAAGATTTCTAATATTTTAATCATTTAAATTCTCATAATAATTTCCCATTGCAATGATATTCAATGAATATATTTGAAATTAAGAACAATAATAAATCGCATTACTTGAAAAAAAACTCCAACAATGAACAGTCAAATATATTATTCGACAAATGAATGAAACGACGAGTAAAAGTGATAAAGAATAAAATAATGAAAATTCCTTAACCAAGTTGTCGCAGATTTGAAGCGTTTTTCACCAACGGAACGTTTTCGTGGGAAGCTGAGCGTATTGGTTGATTTTCCATTGACCGGTTTGGATCTGAGTGCCTTTGCGGCCCCGGGTGTACAGGGTTGTACATATAATCTGTACGGCGTAGCGAATCATTCGGGTACAACGTACTCGGGGCATTACACAGCCTACTGCAAACATCCATATTCGGGTGAATGGCACGAGTACAACGACAGCAGAGTATCCTCGGTGCCAGCGCGTTCTGTCGTATCGAGCGAAGCTTATGTTCTATTTTACGAGCAACAACCACCCAGTCCACATTTGTAACCTCACGCCACGGAGCACCATCGAGTTTAGTGAATATACTACAACACTGCGCCATCATTTGCCTCTCTCGGTACTGCGGTACGAAACTACGATTAATCGTCCGTCTTACACCTTTCTTATTATCATTATTATTGTATCCGCGTGTCTTGGTGGTCTCGAGATCGATCGAATCGACCAAATACTCGAGATACAGCCCCAGAGCAAACAGGAAAGAAACAACAACGGATGGAAAAAAGAACAACATGAAATAATGAAAATCCTTGACGACGGAACAACAAAACGGACGGATGAAATCAAATAAGTATGTCAAGAAGCTCGCAACGAAAAGATTGGAAGAAATTTAAAAATTGGAGAATCGTGGAAGACGCGAAGCTTGACGGGCGAGGTTGCATTTCTTCTTTTTGTTTTTTTTCTTCAATTTCAATACGAGATATCGAGTCTCGAGGGTTGAGAGAACCGCGATTCGAGGCATTGACGAAAGCAGAATGAAAATAAAAGAAACTCAATAACGAGCCCCTCGGCGCTTCGTCGTCCGCAATCGTGGCGTCAAATACGACAAAAGTTTGCAAATTATTTTAGCGCGATTGCTTTTATCTGAATTTTTGTAATATTTTTCTCTCCCCCTTTCCCTCATTTTTTCCTTCTTTAAACCTAATCATGTCCTTTTACGTCTATTCACACGGAATCGTGATGTTTTTATTAATTTATTAACGGGGTTATCGGGAGAAAGATGAATTTTTAGTCGCGTGCCATATGCTATAAATTTCGCTATTTTAAAAAGCGTGCACGAAGATCCCCAAAGGCTTGAAAAATTGGACGTTTAATACGATATTTGTTCGACGGTTATTCTCGGATTTTAGGATCTCCGTCGATCTCGTCGATGACGTTATGAAGCGTCTCGACCAATAAACATTTTTAAATGATTGACGAAAAGAATAACATAGACGTGCGCGCGCCTTAAAACCAAAGATGATCGAGTACACGTGCAACTCTTTCTCTCTTGTTAGCAAGCCTTTCTAATATATAATCGTTGCTCCACGATAACCCATTGCTATATATTCATTTTTGTAAAATATTTTCTTTATTTATCGAAAAAAAAAACAAAACAAACAAACAAACAAACATACACATAAAAGAACAATCAAGAGTTTATTTACTTAATTTATGCGAAAAAGAGAAATAAAGATTTAAAACAGATACAGATCAAATTAAATATTAATATATACGATATCGAAGAATGCGATATACATATAAATTATACATATGAGACACCAATAAAGGTAACAGAGAGTAATATATCTCAAGTATTTTCCAATTTATTTAATAATCCCAAACCTTTCACAATCCATATGCAACATTTTAAACTCGAGAAAATTTAAGATTTGAGGGATTGGTAACTTGATTATACGGTTTTTTACTACCGTGCGTGTCAAATTCCCAATAAATAGATTTTCTTTGTTGCCATAACGGTTTACTAAATAGTACATTTTTATTGGAATTTTTTTTTACCTTTTTACTAACTGAGGTAAAAAAAATGGTTTTTGAGAATCGTTGGAAATTATTTTTTCCATAGAGACAAAGTTTTATACAGTCGTGACACGGTTTCGTGAAAAAACACCAAGTGAAGTAAGTAACAACAAAAAAATATATTAAAAATCGGATCAACAATTCACCGAAACCTTTGGATGGTGTTTCTTGATTTAATCTTAAAAAAAAAAAGTTCAAGCCGTTAGTCGATTTCTGACGAAATTAAACGCGGTATCGTCTTATTATTTTTACGCCTTTTTTTAATATAGAAAATTACACATACATTTTTTCCACGAAGTGTATTCTTAACTGTAAAAAAGCTCCATTCAATGACAGAAATCGTGAATGAAAAAAAAAAAATTTGCAGTTTTTCTCGATGAAAATTACTTCAATTATTTTCCAACAAAGTTAGGGTAAACGTTTTCAAATTGTTTTTTGTTTTTCCAATTCGTGAACACGAATGTGATTTTTATTCCATTATTGTAAACCCAAACATTCAGTCGAACAAGGTTGCTACGTTTCGAAAAATTTGAAACATTTTATCGTCCACGCGTTTGCACAATTATTCTTGTAACATTCGCATCATTTTTCAATTTTTCTCATATCCTATGCTTGCTTTCTTCTTTGAAAATGCTCTACGTCTTTTCGGTTTCAATGGACACGAAATTTTCAACCTCTCGGATCTCACCTGATTGATTATAAAATTCCAGAAAACTCCATCAATTTCATGGACCTGTGATGAATTCACTTTTGACAAGAAATTTTCGAAGTAACGCCATTACCTCTGCCCAATAGTTGGTGAAACAAGATATAGCATAAAATTTAGATTCGAAGTACGTGTTTTAATCATAAAACCACAAAAAGTTGAAGATTCTACTTCAACTTCATTCCAAACGAATAAATCTTCATAAATATGTAGCTCGAAAATTTTCGTTAATTACAACATGCTAAACATCATATTCGCAAATTCTTTATTCACGATAATAAGAATCTTCGGGGGTAAAAACTCTTGTCTCCAAAAGGGAGTTACTGGACACTATGCAGTAATTGGAAAAACATGGATGAACACGGGCAAGCGTGTAACGTGTAACGTCCGCCATTATTAAACAAAGCTCTCCCCCCTCTCCTCTTTCCCTTTCCCGAAAAATCTTGACGCAGTTGCAGCAATGGCGGGACCGATGCAGTTCGTTGCAAGCTTTCGAGGCGTTCGGATCGCTGGCGCTCCGCCGGGGACGCCGGCGCGCGTAAATCGAAGAGCCATCGAGGCAGGAGGAGGGGGAAGAAGGGCCGGAACAGGGAAATGGAAGAAATATGGATATATACATACACAGACACATATACACATAACATATGAGCGAGATTCGTCTAGTCGTCTACCGCGTTCAGTGAACAATCGTGCAGCAGACGTGAGTGTACACAATTCTCTCCCGTTTGCCTGTATACAATTCGCGAATTTTGGTTTGGTATGTTATCGTCCAGGTGGCGCTCGTCAATACTTTTTTTCGCATACACGATCATGCGTTCGTGTGTTTGTACGAGACATTTTACATCTTACATAAAATAAGAGACAAAAAAACAGGAATAAAACGAAACTGTGTGTGCAATATCGTACGTCGGGGTGTTACGTTCGGCAAAAACCCACGCGGGTGGAGCCCTATGACTCGGACCAATATATTACATACATATATATGTGTATAGTGTATATATACATAAGATAAATATATCTTGAAATTTGTCTCTATAGAGAAAATCCTTAAAAACGTGCTGTTTACGAAGTTATGATTCTCTCAACTCCCAGTCTAATATCAAATGAATGTTTTTTTCCTCAAAAAGCTCATGAGTTTGGGCTCTCATGATAGTCGGTATCACCAAAATCTGTTTAGCCGGGCCACGTGTGTTGTGTGTGCGGTGAGACGAGAGATTGGCGTGTGCGCGCGCTCGCGTCCGTGGGTTATTGGTGGTCGTGAAAATTCGCGTATTCTCGTATATATTTTCGCACATTTGCTCCATGATTTTTTCGCTCGGGACAGCATTCTAAAGATCCTCAATTCTATCGAGATTCACTCTATTGTCTTGAGTTTTTCGTTTATCGTGGCACGTTAGGACTTTTTTTCACGTACTCACCAAGTATATTTAGTGAAAACGTACCAGTGTATTACAGACTTATATACCGATATAATCATTCATGACACAACTCGCACACGCAGTTGAATATATACATAACTGTATTACACATGCGTAAATATATACAGAAGTGTGTGTGTGTGTGAGTGTGTGTTGTGTACGTGCGATCTCGTGGTGAGCAAAATCGTTCTCGCCGTTAGCGGCCACCAGAGGGGGCATAGCCGGCGAGACGTCGACCACCCGCGAAAAAAAGCCTGCCAGAGAGAAAGAGAGAAAGATTTCTCTCCCGTGCACAGTACATAAGTAGTCGCGCGCGCAGTTTCTTTTTCGGGGTTATTCGCGTTCGAGAAACAGTGCATGTGTGTGTTTGTAATTCGTTTTCTAAGCTTAAATATATGTTTCTATAGATATATATCGACGTATATATAGCTCTATACAAATGTATATAATATCGAAGTATTATATAGAGCTGGCAGACGAGGACAGGGGCAAGTCGGCTCTCTCGACCGGTTCGATTCGCGCAATTCGCCCTGTTCTTCTCTCACAGCTCTGTTCTTCTTCATCTCGCTCGCCCGGTCAAGAGATAAGAAAAAAAACGACGTTTCTTTTTTTCTCGCGTATAACTCCGCAACATTGTTACCTCGTGCGATTATTCGAACATGACTTCTTCGTATACACGTTGTCATCAACTATTTGTATCTCGATGAACAAACTTTTTTTTTCTTTCGTGTGCTTTTTCAAATATATTAACCGAGGGTTGAAATTCAGATAAATCCTGGTTATTCATTGTTCTTACTACACGATTATTCTTTTCAATATTCATTTTATTATCCTTCGATCTTTCTCTCGCTTTCTATCTTGTTCTTGGTGTTTCTACTGTTGGTAGAGAATATTGCCTCCTTCGTTGCCCACTCCGTGTGTGCTGTGTTGCCGAGCCAATCTCGCCGGCCGGAAATAGGGCGAGTACCGTGTGCGAGCTTGTAACATACGCATTGCTAATCTACTCTAATTTCTTGATTAGTTACGATCTATCTAATGTGTTAAAATAAGAAAGAATTTGTTTTTTATTTGATCCCCGAGAAAAAAATGTCCACCCGGTTTATACGGTGAACAGAACTTCACGATTCGACAACAATTTTGTTCTTTCGCATTTTTAAATAATAAGACGATCGCTACCGTCGAGACATTTTTTTAGTTACCAAAAATCCTGCTTCTCTCGCGCCCCGAAAGATGTCTCTGCAAAAATTTTCTTTGATAACGTATACTTGCTGCTGCGTATGTAGTCTGTGAGTAGCAACTGTTGCTTTGACTCAGAAACAGACGAATAAAAAAAGATCTTACAATTAGTTCAGTGTCCGTCATGCAAAATATTCGCATTTTTCGAATGCAACGAAATCTTTGAATAAAGTCACTTTTTATCTCGACTCGTCGGAGCTACTGGTCGAGTTTTTTTTTCGCATCTTTGTCGAAAGTTCTTGATTATCAAAAATTGTCACCGTTTCTTATATTTTGAAGTGAAACATTGAAAAAATGATCGGTTTTGTCGTCTCGTGCACTTTGCTTGCGATTGAAATTGTCTGAATAAAAATTTGGATAATTTCTCATCCCTGAAAGGCTAAGACCTTGACAATTCTTGAGGTCTAAAAAAAAAATTGACAAGTTTCGTCTCAAACAGATGCGCTAATTTGGCAAAACTTCCTAAAGATTTCTACGAATCTGTCGATCACTTTTGTCAATCTTGTACATCGCAGGCCATGAATATTCGTCGGGGAAATTCATCGTTTTGAAGCAGCAATTGATTGATTTCGCATTCGTAGGAAATCGCGCTTTATGCGATTTTATTTTCCTCCTTGGTAACAATCATAAAAGTTTATCCAGCTCGCTTTTTTCCGAATTCTAAGATGTGAACTCCCTCGAAAATTGTTTATTCTCCCATTGAAAAAAAAACCGCTCAATTCTTGTTCGATCGTGGTTGTCAAATGACGTAGAAATTAAAAAAAAAATCGAATAAACTTAATCGAAATGTGTTTCCAACGATTTGATTACGAATCTCGAGTACTTTGTGAAATCAGAATTGTTTGACAGTTATAAAAAATTACCAGGCAAAATAATACTTCCACTGACGATAAAAGTTTTCAAGCATCGTCGAAAAAACATTGACCAAAAGACGTTAACCAGGACCCTTTCCTGATAAGATTTCAATAACGAAACTTCACGAAGCTCGTTGATCGCGTTCACGTGGTTGACATGGTTAGAAATAGAGCCAAAATGTATAGAACTATTTCTATAGAAAATCAAATTTCTCATTTAAAAAAAAGTCTTTAACGGCAATCTCTTATCGTTGGTAGTTAAGTTCTGAGAGTGATTCCAAAAAACCCTCAGTTTTCGAGGGCTGCGCGTAAGATCATCATTTTTTTACAGCCTCTTTTCCAGCGGGTTCCAAAATTATGTTACCATCGAAAGACAAGCACTGTCGATAACTGTTTACTAAAAAATTCCATGCTTCGTCAATTTTCAACATTGAAAATGAAGTTTTGTTGAAAAAAGTCGATTATTTTGTTGATCGCAATCAATTCGAAATTTCGCTTTCAAAGTGATTTCAAAATTGCGAAAGATGTTGTGGTTGACGTCGTTGAATTATAACGAAATTCCTCATTTTTACAGTGCCAAACTTTTATTTACATCGGTGCTAGGATAATTCAAAATCTTATAAAAATATATGTTTCGAATCGAAGAAATCCAATAACGATGAAATATTATTCGTTCTATTGGAATAATAGAAATTTAAACACCATGTGCGAACATTCATTTGCACTCGTTTAACGATGTATGCACATTTCATACATTTGTATGTGTTATATAAAAAATAAATGTATAACATGTACACGTTACACAAATATATTTATATACGCTATCGTGAAAATGAGTAGAGGCCTTGCTCGTGCGCGAGAGGGCAGTGATCTCTCGGGGAGCGGCGACCTGACACGAACGCCCGCCGCCGCTACAGTACTTCCAATGTAGTTGTACTCGAGTAACTCGCATACATATAAACATCAAATACACTCATGCAATCATAGACACAAACTTATGGATCCTTTACGCATACAAACATGAAAATATGTATCGACAAATATGTACATACATCATTTTTCCATTCGTACATATAAAAACGTCGTCTATATATTTGTCAATGTGTGTATTTGTGTATTTGTGCATTTTTTCAACTTGTGTATAGGATTTACCAAATGGTTGTATTCGCTGAGTGCACAGACTCCAACCGAGTGTCCTACGAGGGACTCCCGAGGCAGGGAGAATGGGACGTCTCTCTCGGAGCGCGCCCCGAAGCCATATCGGCAAAGATTTCCATGAAAAAAAAAAAAGTTATATCATCAAAACATTTAACTTGCTTGTAGATATTCGGTATTTAATTATTGTGCTTCGTTTTATTGCATTTATTGACAAAAACGCCCGAAGCTGAAGCGATTTCGTGCGAAAACCCACAATAATCGCTGTTGGAAAAAAAAAATTAATAGACTATAAAGTTAGCCTAGTTATACAAAAATATTAAGGACATTGGCTACATACGACAAGTCGATAAGAATTTAATCGAATTTCGTGATAATATTCTTTAGCATCAAATACAATCACACAATTTTTTTCAATTTTTCGTCTACGTAGTTGTCGAATGCTTATGCATGTAAACTCTAGTGTTCAATTATTCGGAAAATATACAGAAGAAAAATCTTTAAAAAATTGTATATTCATATTTGATACTAAATAATATGCTCACCAAATTTCATCAAATTCTAATCATTCCGAATTTTAATGTGCTTTCATCATGACAACATTGTTGTGTGTAGCCACCCTCCTTGAGGAAAAATTACGACAAGAAATGAGGACGAGACAAAAAGTCTAGTTACACAAGAATATTAAGGAAAAATTACGACAAGAAATAAGGACGAAACGAAAGGAAAGAAAAAATGCTCGCCCGTGAGAATTGAAAAGTAAGCCTGATTTTTTTTGAAGTTTCTGAAAGCCTGAAAACATGATAATGAATTAAACGTAAAGTAAACAAAGTGTGCCGTCAGAAAGCCCGAAAAACATGATTGCCGGCGGGTTAAGTTCATTATTTGTGTTTTTTTTCGTTACGTTCTTAACGTGACTGTGATAATATTGCATTTATATGGACAAAAAAAAAATTAGTTTGCTATGACATCGTGGTAATGATCGCTATTAGCCCGCCTGACGTCCAAGCCACACACTACAGTGCCCTCTTATAGTCAAAGGTTAAGTAGTGCCGTCCAAGGTCACACGGTTATTTATTGTGCACATAACTGCTGTCGCTAGTCGTATAGAAATAGCTCCAATAATACCTAAGTTTGGAACACGGTATTATACTCATTTCACTCAAGATATGACGTTGAAGCTTGTAACGTTGGAAATCTTCGAAATTTCTATTTTCCTCTGGAGTCCTTGGACAAACAATTCGTTTGTTTTTCTTTGGGTCGGAAACACTGATTCGTCAAAGAAAATTCCAGGAAGTCAACAATTAATTAATTGAATCATTTTTTTTCGTTCCGTTCGAACTGCAAATTTCAATGGCACGAGAATCGTTTGAAATATTTTTCCTGTTCTACGGTCCGTGAATACCTTTTCGCATTTTTTCAATTTGCACGGTATATGTTGACGTGCGGTTTTTACCACGCGCTTCATTTGTTCCCACGTTCTTTCTCCTTCTCTGTCCCTCGAATCCCATTTCCGCGGGTGCTACAAACGTATAGACAACGATTTATCGAGAGATTGGCAGACCAGTGAATTTAGTTCGTGCGCGGATGTTAAAGTGTCCGTTTCCGGTTAACCGTACAGTGAAAAAAAATGAAAACACATTATGTGCCAGTTTTGTCGAAGATTTGTGCCTTAAATGGGGATGCACTTGCGGGAGACAATATCTCGGATTTCTTCAGCACATTATGTTGTTTCGGCGTCACGACACCAGGTGAGAGCAATTTTCGATGTGTCATAATTTTGTTTGCATCCGTTTTTTAACTGTTTATTATTTTTTATATTTTTTGTCGATTGCGTAGAAGTAAATATTGACCACGCAGAGAAACAGAAAGAGTTGGGAATTCCGAAATGAAGATTTTTAGCACCGTTTTGTCGATCGGAATAGAAAAAGTCTTAGCTCATGCAGATATATGGCAAAAATGGGCTGAGACTTGTTTTATTTTCGTTTTCGCGAACCCAGGCGGAGTGACTCATGCATAAAAAATAAAGTTACCTTAAAAGATCCTATTTTTATTTTTTATTTCTATCACTGTGAATTTTCAAGCATACGTTTGAGACCGGTCATTTTTTTAAAGTTTCATCAAACTCTCAATTTTTCAATGGAAACTTCAAAACTTTATAAAATGTTTCAATCAAACTTTTGATATTTAGTCAGTAAGTTACAGAGTGAAAATGCGTTTTGTCGAGTTCATTGCAGTTTGAATCCTAAAAAACAAAAAAAAACAGATATTCCAATGGCTGTAAAAATCGAAAAATAGGCAAACTAAATAATACAGAAAATTCTTCGATTTTTTTTCTCCACAATAAGATACCAAAAATTCGTAAAAATAAAAGTATTATCATGATTCGACATCAAAAAGTTCCAGTTGAATTAAAATTATTATCAAAATATAAGTGACGAAATATGATGTAGAAAATAACATCGTTGGAGAGCAACGAAACATGAAAATTAAGTTTCTTCACAGTAAAAATTGCCCAATATTCAAGGTCATCTCAAGTTTATATTCTCCACCGAGAATTTTTAAGTTTTTATTCTCTCTGTGTCTAATTATTACATTACCATCGATATTTGTATTTATTGATATCTCTTTACTATTTCGTAAGATAAAAACAGAATAGAAAAAATGGATGATGCGAGATGAATTTCGACAAACCACGTTCGTAGGCTTTTTTTTTATCAGTGTGTACCTCAATAGCCTCGATTATCATAATTATAGGTGGGCTTGGTACATGATCGCTCAATTTATATAATTGTGCGTTAGCGACGATAACCAAATTGTTCTCGTTGTTTTTCCCGTTGTGAACACATTAGTCCTTTCAGCGATGGTGGAACTTTCGTGATGTCAGCATTTTTTTTCCAGTTTTTGATTGTTAACTTACTATTTTAACAACATGTACCGAGTTTTTTTTCTTCTACATGATCCGTGAGACATTTTTGAATCTAAGAAAAAGGCATGAACAGGTTTTTTATTTTTTAACTGCATAAAAACGGCATGTAAATAAATAGCCCAATTTCGTACTCTTTCGAGAAGTAATTTATTTTCTTTCCAAATACTACGAATATTAGAATATCAATTTTTGTAAAAACTTACAAATGTCGAAAAAAAAGAAACAATTTTGAATTTTTCAATATCGAGGTTAGATTTCGTGATCAGCGAACTCAAAAATCTCCAAAATTTCGAGTCAATTGTAAGGAAAATGTATGGCCCCAAGAGTTAAAAGGTCGTAAATACATTCCAACGATCTCGTGGAGGCTCGAGTGACGTGTTTTTTTTTTCATATTTTTATATTATTCGAATTAACGCTTCCACTGAAGGAGAGAAATTAATTTCGAGAAAAGCTAATTTCATATTTTTCATTAAGATCAGTTAAATAAAGAAAATGAAAAAAAAAAAAAAAAAAAAAATGGGTGGAGCTATCAGTCTCCATTTCTAGCTCGTGAACGTATCGAGTTGCAAGGACAGAATAGATCCTTGTCTAGGCCTACCTACCAGTTGAGGGGCCAACAAGTACAGTTGGTTTAACGCTTCGGGAAATTTCCATTGGGCCCCAATCCCGAAGGACGGGGTGTTTCTTTTGCATGCGTATGTCTACAGCTCTAGCCTCGGTTTTTCTATGAAAATGGGCGTGTTGATCCGAAGCCCTGGGGCCCTTAAAAATACTTCGTAAGCTCGGAGTGTTTCCGTGCATTTTATAAATACATGCCCAGAAGAGGAAAAACCATTTGAGTGTTTGTCCAATCACGAGACTCGAAGAAAATATTTTCGTTTGAAGATGAAGTTTAGGGACGAGGGTGGAGTTGAAAAATCAATGAATTTCCATTTGCGACCGCCTCTCAATTCCGATGGTGCTGCAGTTTGCATCGTTCCATGCATCGAGAGTTCACTTTTCATTTTTTATTTCGAAATTTCAAATATTGACTAACTTCACTACAAGATAAATCTGTTATTTATTTGGATATTTTCACCCGTAAAAAACAGTAAATATTTATCTACTCCGAATGTAGTTTCGGTAAAAAAAAAACGATTTTTGTAGCATCCCAACTACACCAATTTTAACATATAATAATAAATTTGGACGCTTTGTTACATTACATATTGATTATTTGTTCTGAATGCTGAATAATATTTCACGATGACCGCGAACAAATGATAAAAATCGTGGTAAAAACAGGGAAATTAATCGATGAAGAATCTTTTCATCATTTCAAGGTTAGACTTAAGGATCTTAATGTTGTGATCTCACAGGAAAATAATACAAAATAATTTAATCATTCTATTTTGCATTTAACTCCACCTGAGCATAATGAAATAGTTGAATATTCGTCTCCTACGATGATTTTCGAAAAATCGATACCCTCTGATATTTTTATTATCTTAAGAAATTTGTTGTCAGCGAGATTCTCGAGTCGACGAGATGGATTCTCTTAAAAAATTGACCAAATGTTTTTGCGTATTTTTTCCGCGTCGTCGCAAAATGCAGTAAGAAGAAGAGGAAGAAGGAATAAAAGAAAGATGCTACTGAGGGTCATGGACCTTTCGATTTGGCCTGGAATAGCCCATATATATATCTCTTCACTCGCGTTTATTCTCTCACTGTAACCTGTCGAGTTCTAAGGGCGCATGGCCGTCGCGCCCGCGCATATAAACGCGTCTCTCTCTCTCTCTCTCTCTTCCTCTCTCTTCCTCCCTTATCCTTTTACTTTATCTCTCTCGTTCACTTGCTGGTAGAACTGCGCCTGAACCCCAGCAGGGCGAACGATAGCTTTTGTATTTCTCTCTCTCTCTCTCTCTCTCTCTCTTGCTTACCCCTTGATTTTTCGAGACGTCTATCTTTCTCTCTCTCTCTCTCTCTCTCTCTCTCTCTCTCTTGCTTTCAAGCTCTGCTTAGCCCTGCTGTAGCCGCCGGCGACGGGGGGAGAAACGAAGGCCGTTTTCCGTCTCTCGTCTGTCTAGCCGACGCGAGAGAGACCTATCCAATTCTCCACCTCTTCTTCTTTCCCCTCTCCTTTCTTGCTTTCTTTCTTTCATAGAACACACACGTGAGCAAAATCGTACGTGTGCCCCGTCTATGGTCTTTAGATCGCGTATTAATGACACGGTGTTCCGAGTGAAACTAGGTCTCAAATCCTTCCCACATTAAGTCAAACGAATTCCGACAATAGTCTATTGGAAAATTATCTTTGACTTTTTTTTTTTTTCAAACAATATGAATTAATAGTCCGAGCGTTTTTGCGGAACAACGAAATACAGTTTTTAACCTCATCGTCTCACCACAGTCACGCACTGAAAAAAAGCATAGTGCTGAGAACGGAGTCGTAGGTTACTCGACTACGCCCGAATCTCAGCCACGACCAACCAATAGCGTTGTTTAAGTCATTTCGTTCAGCCAACTACGCCGATAATTTGAGGTAGAAATTTGAATACTTAACAGCATCTAAACACTCCTTTTGAACAAAATAAACATGAAATTTTCAACATTATCAGAGCATTTGCTCGGTCAATCAGGGAAAATATTTCACCTTCTTCTAATCAAATTTCATTTAGCGTAAACAATATTTGGGGTTTTTCATTTTAACAACTTGTATATATTCTCAATTTTTTAGACAATAAAATTACACTGTTATCCAAATATAAACATTCATTCATGTTATCAATTTTTTTAAACGTTTGTAAAAACTTGCAGAGAAGCTTTTTTCTTGCGTGAGAGTTCCAACTATAACCAACGCTTTCTGCTCCTGCAAAAAATAAGAGATTCCATGGAGAAATGTTCTGATTTTTCGATTAAAAATCCGTTCGAATAATGTGGAAATCATTTTAAATTAACCCACGCGAAGTCAATTTGACGGAACATTAACGTTACGAGGGTTGAATGGAACGGATAAAAGTATTGGTATTAATTCTCGATTTACATAGATAAATGCGTGTGTAAATGAGCTCGTTTACCGTTGTTTATTTTCTGTGTTCAAATTAGTTAATCGTCGATACTTATTAATCTCATTATTGGATTAACAGGGTAACCAAGTTCAAATCCACCCCTCCGTTTATGTCATTGTTGATTCTTGTCGCTCATGTTCGTTAACAGCACTATGTATGTTGATCCTGTATATTTCAATTATCAATGGATTATTGTTCGAAACTTAGTCGTTGGATGATGCGTTAAAATATAACATTACGTGAAATTGGAGGATAACAACGATCGAGTAATAATGAAAAATTAACATTTTTGGGTGTAACCGCAATTCGTAATCAAATTCGGAGAACCGAGCGTGATTAATTCTGTAGAGAATTCAATTTTATGATAAATTCATGTTTAAATATTGTGGAACGCAATGAAATTCATTTTTGTTTCTCGATTAAAGCTCGAAATTAACACGCGATATATGGTTACGATTTTTGGGCAATTTTTGTAGTGAAACCTAAAGTAATTGAATTTGCAAAATGATGCAGAAAGATTTAAATGATAAAGATCTTACTTGATCTTAATCGTATGAAACTGAATGATCTAAAATTTCACTCATTTAAACATATCGTTGTTTTATGTACGCGAAATTTTACAGTCGTTCATTAAGTTTTACTAATCAAAGATTTTCTGCTTCTGTTATAGGCTCCCGAATATACATAACCCACGAGAATATTCAGCTTCAATTGCAGTACGTCATCGTGAAAATATAAAACTCTTGGATGTTGAGGTAAGTTTCCTGTCGTTTAGGAATTACTTCAAATACGACAAATCCATAATCTTATTTGTACACGAAGCAGAGTTGTAATAAAAATGTAAAAATATTTTGTAATGGAAAATTTTTACATCTCTCATTACATATTCATAGATAATAACATTTTTTTATATCACACATTACACGTAATGTACTACAAATGTTTCATTATTTATTAAAAAAATAATGATTCTTACTCAAATCCTCGTGAAAATATGAGTACCATGAGTATGCATTACTTTTACATTGTAAATTTCGGACCCTGCTTACAACCGTGAGAATGATTCAATCGTTACGAAAATTTCTAACAGGAAAAATATATTTATATAAATAAACGTATCGACCTGCTATCTCAGACCGCAGATTTTTAGAATGAAACCGAAGATATCGTAATTACATCGTCGGTATGCAACGAAAAGTATTTCTCGTACTTATTATAAATTCGATTTTTCGGATCGTCTCAATTTCTCGAATAACTATCGTTCATCAGTTATTGTAGATAAAAAACAAATGAATTTCGTTGAATTTCAGCAACGAAAGAGAGAATGACAGATAAATCAACGTTCCAACGAAAAATATTTACTCTGTGAATTTTTTGTTCAAATTCAAAAACCATGACAATTTTTGTACCGATTTTGTGTTTGGATTCTGTAAAAAGATCCATTCATTGTACGGACGAAATATTGAATAAGAATCATGAGCTCTGTTCAAGAAAAAAGATAATTTCGTTGCATTGCAACGATGGAAACTTCAACCTCGTTAATTTCCGTTTAACGCGATCTATTCCCAGAATTCTAAAATGCAGATGGGAATTGTTCTCCGACATCCTTAATATTTCGAGAAAGATCAAAGTTACACCTTGTTCTCTGACGGAATGATACATTTTTCTCGAAATATTGAGCCTCTCAAAATAAACCGTGCAGCAAGATTTTTGCCGACCGAACGACTGATTAATTACCCTAATAATGTAAAACGGTCAGATTTCATGGAAAGTTGACTATATATACAGACATACGAGTTCAATTCATGTGTAGGAGAATATCGCGAAGCTCAACTGCGTTTCTCGTGGCTGCAACGCGCTCTACGCGGCCACGTGATCAATATGAGAGAATCAGCCACCCGCCGCACATCGTCAAGCCGAATTGAGCCGCCGATCCGCGAGCGTTGCCGGAGACACCCGACGCGCGGTTTGGCAATACCGATGGATTCAGAATCTCTGGGGGCACACTGTGCACGTATTTCAGGGAACGAGCCAGCCTCGCGATACTTTTAACTTTTATTTATCCTTATCTTTTTCGTTCCTCGATATTTTCATTCATTTTTACAATATTAAGACCGTTTGATTCGGAATTCTCAATCCAATTTATCCGAATTAAAAATTCATTATCCAACTGTACCCTGAAATTTTTTCTTCCTAGGTCAATTAACTAAATTATTGTAGGAAAATGATTTTCTTTCGAAAAAACTGATGACGTTTGTTTGGCAAATTTTTTAGATGACCCAGCGATATTTTTGCTTCAACCTCAATTATCATATCTACTGAACGATCGTGGTTGGGATAACTATAGAACAATCAGTTTATCGTGGCGATATTTTGTTGTAACAATTATTCATTTGGCTGCGTTGCAGTATCGTTGCTCATCATCAATATCTTGGTCAATTTTTCGTCGCATCAGTTCTTCAACTCTTTGAAATTGTTCAATTTTTTATGCAAACTTACTAATTAGGTTTTAAAACAAAGATCGTCCAATTGTCGTAGCCATACAGCATGTGAATATTGGGCTCTGCTAGATAAAAAATGTAGTGATGCAAATAGAAGAAGGTGAAAAAATGGGATGCTAAGTTGAATGTCGCATGAGAGAAAACTACGATGTTGAAGTTTCCATCGTTGGAATGCAACGAAATTATCTTTTTGCTTGAACAGTAGAGCTCATGATTCTTATTCAATATTTCGTCCGTACCATAAATGGATCTTTTTATAGAATCCAAACACAAAATCGGTACAAAAATTGTCATGGTTTTTGAACTTGAACAAAAAATTCACAGAAAATATATTGTTCGCTGGAACCCAACGTCGCGAACTTCAGTTTCATAAGAAAATACACTGTTGCTTTATGAGCTCGTTGTTCATTTCCTTCCACGGTTTCATCTGAAAAACACTGTTCCTTAAGTTCGGTGAACCAAAAAAAAAACAGTCAAAGGTATACGAAATTTTTTTGTGATACCGAAAATCGTATCGAAATATGAGACGATTCTTTTCCAAACTTCTTACCGTTTTCAACAGCTATGATTTTCAAGCGTAAATCCTATGCTTCAACACGTAGGTCCCCTTTTACCACTCGCCCCTCAAACACAGTCCCCAGCCTCCTTAACGTTACTGTTTATTCTCAATTCTCTTTACTCTAGATCTCGGTGATCTAAAGTGTTCTCTTATTCAATTCTCTCTACTCTACATCTCAGTGATCTAAAGAAAAAAGAGTTGAGTGCCCGTGGTCGCGAATTTTATACGATTTGCCACCCTGGCAAATTTGACACTCGCCAGTCCTGCTGCAACGACCACATCCTTGTTTTTTTTTTCCTTTTCGTGCATTTATCGATTTTTGTTCTCTCTCTTTCTCTCTCTCTCTCTATCTTTCCCTTCCTCTCGCACGCTCTTTTTATCTCTCACATTTTTTTCAGTGTTCCTAGAAACAAATGAATATGACGGTTTTATTTATGCTCATGTCCCATTGTCGTTATTATTATCATTTTTTTTATTATAACGATACACCATTGCAATTGTACATCGGAAATCGATTTATTTGGAATTGCCTATTCATGGAAACCCATTGCCATGAATAGGCATGAATTGGGTATTGGAACCCAAGAGCCATTCGAGCTCGGAACTCGATTACGATTGAATAAAGACGTTCTCAAAACTCCGGAGATTTAAAAAACAAAATCGATTTTATACAAAATCTAGAAGAATTTATAAAACACCTCGCATCATATTTCCAGTATCAAATAATGCTTCAAATAATTATTATCTACTTCGTAGAATTCAACGTATTGTTGCCAAAGTGATAATTTTTCTATATATTTGAAAATGAATTAATCGTTGAAAAGAGAATATGCAAAATCTAAGAAATTAGCGTATTTTATTTCGTTCAATATTCAAATTCAATTGTCTCCCGAGCTCGAGTTAATGGTTCAAAATAATGAAAGTAAAAATAAAATATGACTGTAACCGCATACTTGTGCGTGACTGCGCTTTGCAATCAGCATCGATCTGAGATATAATCTGAGAACAGACACACATTTATTGTTCATCGTCGACACGAATATTACCCAAAACGTGAACGTAATGCACGCGCGGTCTGACGTCACTTTTTTTTGCAATATTATTCTCACCAAATTCTTTTCGGCTGAAAGGGAAAGAAATAATAAAAGTACAAAGCAGCGAAGAATTGCGTTCGGAGATTCGCGGTGTTGTAAGATCCGTTTCCTGTTCGAAGCTCTTTGCTTCGCCATCATACCATGTACGATATTATGGTCGGTTTGCGATTTTTTCCCCTCAGAACGACTCGGACTGTCGTCGAGGGGGAAAAAAATGTGCAGTAATTCCGTCCGGTCTAAATAATCACCCGATGAAATTACGTAAAATAAAAAAATTCGTTGGTAGAGAAATTTTGGAAATCGATTGATTTGTCAAAATCTACTCGGAATATTTCGTTCATTTTAGTATCCAACCAATTTTAATGATTTTTTTCACTCGTGTATTTTTTTGGTTTTCAATGTTTGAAAATGTTCGAGTTCATTTAAAAAAATGATGGATACACATTTATCGATTCTTTAAGGAAACGTACAAAATTTTGCGAAGAAAAGAATAAATGATGAGCAACTCGATAGACGTTTGTCATAAAATGTGCTTTTTTAAATTTTTAACTACGACACTCCAATGACCAGTTAGCCGTTTGAGTCGATGTAATAATTATTATTATCGCCTACTTTTATTTTCGACTAATTCACTTCCATTCTCAATATTTTCCCTGATGAAGAAAACCAAGGGATTCAGATTTATGGCTGAAAATCGCATACTTCTTATCAAATATATCTATTTTTCCATACGAGCGCACTATTTCTTTGAAAAAAGTTTTTCACAATTGTACATAATTAAAACCAAAAGCTGGCTAAAAATTGCGTACTTCAATGTTGATCAAATCACATTTTTGTATTATGATGATCCTGATTCATGGATAGACTGCATTATAAAAAAATTCAATTCTTTTTAAAGCAAAAAATTCCCCCATGGTCCCCATACACTCTAAAGGATCTTTTAACAAGCTCAAGAAAAAGTTGAGCACATTTAGATTGACCAAGTATCCAAAAAATGTAAGTCACTGCTTATAAAAAACTAGAATACGTTGCATTCTAACGGTGCAAGCAAAGACATTAATTTGTGAGAAAGAAATCCTTCGGGCCGAAGTGTCCCCGGGGTTCCTGAAATATTCGCAGACGTCCCTGATCCAGAATTTCGCACCGGGACTCAGAGTTCGAGAGAGACAGAAAGAGAGAACAGGAACACGAGAGCGAGTATAGTCCCACCGGGTGCCATATGTGTGCGTAAAGGAGATATCCGGACAAGAGAACCTGCTGTAGCCCGGGCCTCGCTGTTCAGACCAAACTATAGACAGAAAGAAAGAGAAAGAATGCATCCCATGCATCCGTGCATCTACCAGACTCGCACCCAGTTCCCAGACTCTCTCCTCTCTAAAGAGGACGGATATCTCAAGCTTTACTCGCCTGCTTGCATGCGTGCAACTTGCTCTTATTCCCGAGAACACGTTTTCGAAACGTTCAACATTCACCATACTTACATATATATATGACTATGGATACAAATATATATTCAAATATATATTGCTTTTGGTTCTTATGTACCGTGATATTCGTCTCTACGGATTCTCACATCAAATCTCATGCTATTATTGTTATTAACATTATTTTTCCTACACAGGAGGAGAAAACATTACGAAACTGCAATTTTTCAAAAATACTTTTCAATTTTTGTTTATTATTTGTTCTTGGTGTGGTCGGAGTTAAACTTTAGTGAGACTTGTTAATTTTTGACGATGAAGATCATTTTACGCTAAACAACAATGAATATTGGAGTGGCAACTTGTTTCGGAAATTTGATACACAATATAAAAAATAAAAATCGTTTTACAGAGGTTTTTGTTAGAGAAAAAAATCAAGCTAGAAGTCATTTCGAATTCAGGTTCGTAAAAACGACATTGAGTACCAAATTTCCAGTCAGTTTAAGTCGAACACAAAGAAAAATGTATTGCTCGAACGGTTGATGGATTCGTTCTGCTTGAAAACTGGTGCAGACACTTTGTAGGATATTTTCGTAGTAGAATTAAAATGCTGTCGCTTTTGAGAATTCACTCGAAAACTTCTGGTGATCGACTCTTCAAGATGTGAAAAGATTTTTTCTTTCGTTAGTCCTCAGTATGAAAATGATTAAAAAATTGTTTAGATTCAATCGGTCATAAGTGGGTGCGTGGTCAGCGCTCCACTAACGTCACAGCGTTGTGACCGTGGCCATCTATCGGATTTTCCTTGTATCGAAAAAAGGCAGTTACACGAAAGTTTCTGTATCTACTCAGATATGAGCCCATATACACTAGGTGGATATACTGCAATGTAATCAGAATATCCAGCACATGCTTTGATTTTCATGAATCATTGAACAGCTGAAAATGATGAAACTGAAGTTCGCAACGTTGAGTTTCAGCGAAAAATATATTTTCTGTGAATTTTTTGTTCAAATTCAAAAACCATGACAATTTTTGTACCGACTTTGGTTTTGGATTCTATAAAAAGATCCATTTATTGTACCAATGAAATATTGAATAAGAATCATGAGCACTGTTCAAGAAAAAAGATAATTTCGTTGCATTCCAACAATGGAAACGTCAACATCGTTGAAAATTCCATAAGCATCGAAGCACGATTTGGAAATTCTTATAAATTGATGTTATACTCTGGTCGTGTCGAAAGGTGACGTTTACCGAGGAGTAATAGAAGCGACTATTCATGTGTTCGAGGGGAAGAAATGATAACTGCAAAATTTACACGTCGGGTTATTTATATGAATAATCGCACGTCCATCGCGGCAGGTTGAAGCGTTATCGTTGCCTTCTTCAATTTCCACTCGTGGCTTTCGTGTTTCCTGCTCACGATTTATTCACCATATTGCTTTTTTTAAATTCGATGCATCATATTGTCCGAACGTATGTAGAAAATATACACAGACGTGAAATATAATATATTGCTGGTGGATATTTTCGACCAAAAGTGACGTGACTACCATTGATTGGAATATCACGAAATTCCTTTTTTTTTTCTGCTTCACCACGATCCCAAATTCATTCGCCGTATTTGACTAGGATAACTAGACCAACGTTTTCTGCGACCTTAAAACTCGAAAAATTACGAGCCTTTCGAATATCGCAATAACAATGAATGAATAAAATATTTATCATTGCCATCTGGTGCGATGTCATTCAGCTCCGATATCATTTGATTCGTGGCTATGTTTGTTTTTATATTCCCGATTCAATCAGTCGCTTTACCGAGGATATTTGGGTTTGCTTAATCCTGTTGAGAAGCCTTAATAAACGAACATCATTTTGAAAGATTGAATCAACATTTGTACATCTTCAAAAGTTTTATTCCAGATTAAAAACTCGGAAAAAATTCCATGTGTAATCAAAGAGCTACAGCAATTTTTCAATTTATCTTCATATGATAATTTTCTTTCATTACTGATTTTTAAATATCTTCATCGTAGATTAATATCCTCCGGAATTTGTTGCAGAGATCCGACGAAGATATATAAATGTTTATATAAAATCAAAAAACATGGCACGGAGATTAAAATCGTTGGAATTCAGTGAAAAAGAATTTTTAACTCAAGAATTAAAAAATTTAAACATTTTTCTAATGTTTTCTTATGTAGATTTAAATTTTACGTCGCAAAACTAAGCCGCATTGAATATAAACATTGGATTCTGCTAAAGAAAAAAATAATAATTTCGTTACATCTCAATGATGCCAAGATCATAAAAACACATATTAAAAACATGAAAAACGTATAAGGACAGTGGCGAAAGCAGCGTCTGCTAAAAATGTGCGCCCTTGCACCATGAGGCCTCTGTGGAAAAGTAAATTCTCTCCGTGTCACTGAACTTTCTCATCCTTCGTATGCTCCGTGTACCGCGCCGGCCGTTTGACCCCGTCGTTTGGTTTTTCCGCGTGAAAGAAGCCTCGACCTCGTCCGGAAGTCGAATGAGACATACACATGCAAACTACTACATGTTTGTACAAATGCACATGTGTGTTTGTGTGCGCGCGTGTGTGTGTCAGTTCGGATGATGGAAGGGGCAAAACGAAGTGATGGTAGTGGTTCCCGACGAATCCCCCCTTCTCCTCGTCTCATTTCCCTCTCCAAAACCTGCCGACGCCGCCCCCGCCTCTCTTTACCTCTCCGCGCCTTCACTTTTCCACCATTTTTCTGAAGCGCAGCCTCTCTCAGTCTTCCCCACGCATCACTTTCCCCTTCCCCCTGACTTACTACTTTTTTTACCATTTTTTTTTCACATCACTCGTTCCAGTACACAACTTCCGTACCCCAGTAATATCCTTTATCGAATTTTTTTCAAATCTTTTCCCATCGAACCTCTTACACACCAAAAGTCTCCGTACCCTTTCGTTTTTTTTGCACAGCAAAACTTTACGAACCACGTATATTCGTTTATTATTATTTTTTTTTTTTTACAACCATTTAATTTCACGAGGGCTTAAACTTCTTTGCACTCCGTTTTTTCGTTACGTTATTGATTGATTTTTTTTCGAAGTCACAGTAAAAAACAAGACCTTGCTCTTTGATCGATGAATTTTTTATTTTTTTGTCGTCACTCGTGTTATGAATTTGTCGAGAGTACTCGTTCCCTTTCGTACTTGAATTTCGCATCGAACAAGTTACTTTTTCATGGAAATACATTTTTCATAGAAAAATTCGCAAATATTAGTTATCTATACATTCAATTGCGACAATCAGCATTTGCGCCCGGCAGAACAGATTATTCAAATCATTCACTTAAGGCCGCATTGTCGTTTAGAATTCTGTTTTCAAAGATAATTATCAGGATATAATAAGTTTCAAACTGTTTGTTCACTTTTATACATTCCTTAACCCTTTTCGCAGTGACGTAAAAGTGAGATTTTCGTGCCATTCTTGTGTCGGAAATTTTTTTTTACAAATCTGTGTATATGTCGCGTCATGAGATAAAAATAGCACTACTTTTTTTTTGCCCTCCTGCGTGTCCAGTCACAGTCAAGGGGTTGAGAACGCGTACAATGTTTTTTGAAGAAAATAAAAAATGTTGAGTATACTTTCGAAGAGATTTTTTTTACAAATATAATTCCATAACTTGGTTGGCCGATTGCGAGGGCGATTGAGATGCAATTCATTGTATAGACACTTTCAACAGACTCTGTTTTTCAGCAACAACATCAGAAGTAATTAGAGATCATTATTATTTTGTTCAATAAACCCGTACACGAGTAAAAAGTATACGAAAAATCGGTAATAAGAATTTAGATTAATAGTGCGTTCGATTGTTCTTTTTTTCCAAATGCATAGAACGTCCACAACTCATCTGATCGACTATAAAAGAAATCAAGAAAGTTGTCTGTAACTTTATTGTAAAAAATATCTGATCTTA
Organism: Campoletis sonorensis; assembly: GCA_013761285.1. Classification (NCBI taxonomy): domain Eukaryota; kingdom Metazoa; phylum Arthropoda; class Insecta; order Hymenoptera; family Ichneumonidae; genus Campoletis; species Campoletis sonorensis. The sequence goes on along the minus strand of JACEOJ010000077.1, from coordinate 1,459,012 downwards.
GTGTTTTTTTGTCCATATAAACCAAACTAACTGAATGAATTTTTTGTGATTTTTCAAAACATCATAGTAGACGAGAGATTTAGGTTAAAACTGCAACATGCAGGTTCACCGTAAATATTGCATTGATTTACAAATCGAATTTACGAACATCGATTTTTGCGAATAAAAAAAATAATGAAAACAATCAGTTAATTTGCCTTGTAAATAGCAATTAACGATAATAACACGACACAGATTACATGTTCGGTTGAAAAAAATATATTTTTTGTTTCATTTGGGCGATGGACAAACGAGGAGAAAAGAGTGTAAAATAAGAATAAAACTAATAGAAATAATGGAGGAACAGCATCTCTTCTCGCGCATCGTCTGGATCTTGTTCTCGTCTGTGACGCTTCGAGAAATTGCATTCCCCCGTACACGCTCGGTCGGTTCGACAGTTTGCAACCTTAAACTCTCCCTGGCTGGTTCTCTCGTAGTGAAGACCCTCTTGGCTCGTTCGTTCCTCCCTCTTACCCTTTCCCCGTTCTTGACGTTCCCGAACCCGTTCGTTCTTTCGTTTCTCCGGTTCTCTATCCGTTCGTCGGTTCGTTCGTTCGCCCGGGCGACGCACTGCACTGAACCACCACCGCGCCGCCACCCCTCATACGCTGCACTCTCCTCATTCTATCTTTCTTCTTCTCTCACCTCTCTCTTTCTCCCTCTCTCTCTCTCTCTCTCTCTTTCACATCGCGACGCAACGTCAGTCTCTCGCTACTCGCCGTCGAAGGTGGGCCATCATTTCGCCGATTCGATAAAAGTTCGTGCACGTCATATTTCTCTCACGATCTCATGATTAATTGCGTTGCAATTTTACCTTCTGGTTATTTAGATCGGGAGACCAATACAGTGCCAATACAGAAAATAACCGGTGCCGCAGAAATCTACGCACGAATCACGGTTCCTTTCGTTCTTTTCTTTTTTTTTCTTTCGGCGATGTTCGACGCTGCCATTGTCAAAAAAAGTACAAAGTTTCTTCTTCAAGGATTCCTCTCGACATTTCGACACAGTTTTTTCGTGATTTTTCAACTCCACGCGTAAACTTACTCGAAAACAAGTGAAACCGTTTTGCAATCAGTGGGTGTCAAGGAATGTTTCATTAAATTTCTGCCCCACCCGTCGACACTTTTTTTCACAAAATTCCGTGCTTTCCGGACACAATTCCTCCAGATAAAAATTCTTTTAATCTTGATGCGCCGCGGTAATTTGGCGGACGTTTCAATTAACAATTCGTCCGAGAATCCACCTCTGCGTGCGTCTCTTTGTGCTCGCTCTTCAAATCTTCCTTTCTTCTGAAATTTATTTCGTGCCCGATACAAGCAAGTGTTGCAATTCGCTTTGTGAAATTTGTGCGCCCCAAATCTTAATTGAAATGAGGAAAAAAGAAAACGAAAGACGTTATCACTGTCGTTGCGTACACTCCCGACGCCGCGATATCACGAAACCGCGGAGAGTGCGAGGACAGATACGTGAGGGAAGAAGAAGAAGATGTTGAAATAAATTTATGCGTCATCATTTACTATCATTTGGACCAGAGAGAGAACGAGAAACATGAAAGATACGAAAGAATCGATAAGAAAAAACGATTAATCCAAGTGCTAAACGATGTATCATACAATTTTGCCGTTTTCGTGTTTTTTAGTCACATCCTCATTTCACTGCAACTTTTTTACTGCGAAAAGCAAAATGATTTAGAGATTCATGACCTCTATACCGATATTTACTATTTGTTTTGGCAAAACTCACTTCTTTATACTTTTCTACTTCATGATCACGCTTATATACATTGATCGAAATTTTTTCACGAAATATTTGAAGCATTTCGCATTATTTTATGGACGGAAGATCGTTGGACGGACTTAATTATATTTTTGTACTACCTCAAATCCCTTGACTGTCTGTCAAACGGTTTTCCGGCCTTGAAACCTTTTCCTCATATACTGCAACAATCAAACGTCAATAAATTCTTTACAGTTGGATGAAGCAATGTTGGAAAAAAATCAATGTCTTATTATTTCTGGACTTTTTCGAATTTGCCAAAATTAGAACATTTGTCATCTCATCTGTATCGATATTTAACGATTTTAAACAATAGTCGATTTGTTTCTAAACAGTAACACGTCGAAGCAGTTTTTTTTTTAATGACACAGTTCATCAATTGCGAGAGTCGTATAAAAAAAAAGTTGAAGGAATTTTTTTTAAAGTTTGATATTGATTTCAAGGACGAAAGCGAGTTGAGAGAAACGGGCCAGTAGAAATATTTTCAAACAGAAAAGAGACGGAAACTTAATGATCATAAAGTAAAGTATTTAATCCACTTTTATATCAATATTTGAAGCAAAGACTGATGCGATAAAAGTTTTTGGACTTTTATATGAAACATGCGTGCACAATGAGAACAGAAAACGGAACGAAATTGATGTCGAAGAATTTGAAAAACATTGTTTCGTTTCATTGGTCTACTCCATCGCGAACTTTTCAGTGTGCAAGTGTCAATTTATGCCAAGATTTAGTGTTTCATTCGTTAAAACGATAAGAATAAAAACTCATCTTGTTTTCCGAACGTATCGCCAAATGGATATTATAAAACAAACTGAAATCATCGATCATCGATTTGGTAAGATTTCCCGTTATTCTACACTCAATTTTTATAAATAAAAAATATTATTTTTATGAATAAGAATGTAAATAACTTTTCATTTTGAAGTACACGCCAAAAGGTTCCTAATGTGAACGAACTGAAAAACAACTAACAAAACTGTCGTTAATTTTACATTTGAAGAATACAAATTCAAATCACTTTTTGTTCTGAAACACGTGCCAAAGTTTACAAATGAAAACGACTTTGTAAACAGATTACAAAACAATCAATATTTTTGTAAATTAATTATTTTCATTAATTATCGCAGCGCGATCGGAACACCTGGACATTTCTTTATGGATGAACCGATCAATATTATTTTTGCGTCAATATATATACTTACAATTTTGGTTGAGATTACTTAAATCAACAATGCATGCCGCGTTATGAACATCTGATGTTTGTCAGAGAATACGAGGGATCGAAGCACGCTCTCTCTCTGAGCTTCACTCGTCATTTGTATGCATGAACTGCTTCTCGTTAAATCGGTCACACATCTCCTTGTTGCCATTTTGCGCTCATTAAATGCTCATTTCTGCATTAAACTGTTTTTTTTTCTCTATTATTGTGTTCGGGACGGTTCTTTTGTACCATAATATTGTCAATTCATAATTACTAATCAACGATTATTCATTTTTTGAAATTATTAACACGTGACAAGCACACATGGTTTTGAATCAGAGCCTCGATGCACCAAGGGTTTTTAGTGCTCTTATGCGCTTTTTTTCGGGAATATCTTTGCTTTGAATCGAGCGAGCAGAGTTTTAGTGGAAAAAATGGAGTTTTAACTTTTAATGGAGGATTTGAGCTATTGAATAAAAAAAATCGGACTAAATTGATAAAAATTTCAAAAAATTGCCAAAAAATAAATAAAAATCCATCAATTGCGTAAACGCAAAAACGACTGAGAAACAAACGTATGTTTTCTCAAGGACACTTTATATTAATTTCGAGAAAAAGGAAAGTTGTTTGTTATTTTCTGATGAGAAGAGGACAGCGCTCAACTTTTATATTTTTTTTGAAAAATCGACTTCAAAATTCGATTCAAAATTTTAATATCGTGTTCCTGATAAATCATTTTTTACCTTAAAAATGTAGGTAAAACCAAGAATGTTGTTCTCTTTACTTAAAATGTTCATGAAAGATTGGCGAAAACCCAAAATCTTGAGAATGACACATCGAATAGTTGAGAAATTCACTTGTTACTCATATTCACACATTCACATGAGTGAAAATGATTTTGGAACATTGGACACGACCATCATCTTTTTTATGCCAAGAGCGTAACACCACGAAGTCCGCACTTTGTACACTTTTCCAGTTCAAAGATAGGCTGGCACGAGCTATCGTTGGTTCTTTATTTTTTCAAATGCGTGAACGTTTTTTGCACACGGAGAACTAACGATCCACGGAGTTTCGCTCGATGCAGTTGTACACTTAAAGCTTGGACAAAATTGTCGGTAGCCCAGATTCACTATTCCTTGGAATCCTTGAAACGAAATTCTAGTTGTGAAAGAAATTGTATGTACAAAAAAAAACAAAAAACACTTTCCAAAAAGTCAACTAAGAAACCATCATAAAACATCGTTTAAAATTCGACTTTTGTGATGACGATCAATTATTGTGATGACGTTCGAATGGAATTGGGGTTTGCATCGTTGGAATGCAGCAAAAAAGAGTTACTCCTAAGTTATTTCATTTTAGAATTCGTCACAACTTTTCCTGCAAAACATTCAGAATCTCAAAATGTACTAATGTATTTATTTCGGCTCGATGTATTCAAGTCAGAAAGTCTTTGATTATATCTTCGAAATACTTTTTGAAGATCATAAATTCCCTGGATGGATCGAATACTGCAGGAAATCCATGGCGTATTCAACGTTTCTATACTTATTGGCTTCTTTTTATCCATTTTTTGAAAAATGAAAGAGCCAGTGAGACTCGCCTTTGCACGAAATGGAGCCTTGTTTCTTTCAAGAATTTGGTTATCTTCACAAACCCGATACATATATGTAAATAGTTGAGTACATATTCTCTTTGTTTGATGCTCCATCTGGCGCAAGAACGCGGCACAGTCTTCAATGCTGCTAGAGATGCATATTGCAAGTGCACTTTCGGACATTTCTTGCCCAAACGGAGAATCTAATCAATTAATGGAGTCAACAGAACTCGCGAGTCCTTTTCCAGAGCCCATTAAAAAATCACAAACGTGAACAATCTTTTGGTGGTAGATGCTCATGTTTAAATATCAAAACGGTGCTCATTGAAATACAGGAACAAAAAGATCAACAAAAAATTGAGTTATAGATTCAAAGAGAATATCGTAATCTAAGAAATTTCTTCGAGTCCCGTGAAAATTCTGACATTTTTATTAATGAAATGTAGAAAATAAACGTCAGTAGATTCCTGGAGACTATAGATATTCAAAATGGAGACCATCAGGAACTCGAAAAAAAATCTGGTTATTCCTCATTCTTTAACTGTCCTCACAGTTTTTACAATTACGTAAAACTATGGTATTTGTTCTCTTGTCGTTGGCTGGGACATCCTTCTTCTGTAAAAATCGCTTGCAGTACTGAAGTAGCGCACATTATAGTGGAGGTTCCTGCGTCTCGTCCATCTCGAGAGGCCGGGAGCGAGGTGAAACACCCCGAGTCGAGGTCCTCGACCTTAGAGCGGCAGCCAGCAGCCAGTCAGCGAACAAGGCAATATAGCAGTAGAACCAGGCAACAGCAGCCAGCACAGCCACACAAACACACACACACATAAATATAAATGTGTGTGTGTAGCCTTCTATCGAAATATGTGTATGTAGCAACTATGTACATATTACATGATCCATACATAGGATATTTCAGGCGCACGAAGACCATTCTTGATTGAAAAGCTTTTTGGCATTATTGCCAATAATTGTAAATAATCATTATAAAAAAATGTTGTATTTTTTTAAATCAATTTATTGTCAACTCTGAATCCGAGGACTTCGCGAGTAAGAACAATACAGAAAAAGGAGTCGACAAAACGTTCAACTTAGCGTTGATGTTTAATCAACATCGCGAAAGCAAATTTGATGCGATTCAGAGGCAGTCCCGCAGGTTCAATGGTCCATAATGCAATCTCTTGAGTTTCGGACTGTGGGCTTCGCATCGGAAAATCCAACACCGTTTTTCGATCGAACCTCCCTCCGTCGAGTGAATAATTATGGAAGTGACGAAGCGACGCAGATTTATAGCTGATGGTAATAAAACGGTTGGAATTAAAGCGAAAATAAAAGACGCAATTCTCTAAATTATGTAATTTTCTACTAAAAAATTCGAGACGAAGTTTTTCCTTTTTTTTAGTAATTTATAGCCAAAAGCGAGCCGAAAAAACATTGCGGAATCGCTTGCCTTAAGTGAACCCCTCGGAAAGCAAGTCTTTTGTCGAGTTGCTCTTAGGACTCAGGACTAAGATGTCGAAGACGGGAAAGAGTGGTTCGTGACTTTGCTGGAAGAAATCTTATGCCCTGGAACATTCATTCTTTTTCCTTCATTTTTATCCATTCCTATTTACAGTGCGCGATAAAATTGCGATTATTTGTCTGCTTTGAAAGTGAACAACGCATCAGCATCGGATCTGATGAAAAAAACGATTCTATGAAACTTTATCGATGCAAAATTCGCTCGGGAACTTGAGCCCAAATGAGTGATTATTCAATGCGGGGAGCCTTTACAGTCGAAACAAGTGATTATTTTAATTACTGCTGTTGTAAAATAACGAATCGCTGTCTCAATGCTTTCTGAATAAATTCACAAGCCATTGTAACTATAATGAGGTTAGTATCCTTCCGGGAGGCAGCAAAAAATCTTTTTCCTCAATAGCAATTTAGTTTTTTTTAATTCGTCCTAATTGTTCCTGCAGATTTTGTTTTCACCCCCCAAAACGAAGATTATAAATATCATAGCTATGATATAAATTTATTTAAAACCATTTCAAGATTTTAATTTATAAAAACATGGAACTCGAACCACTTGAATTGGTTTTTCAATTTTTTGACAATCACTTTCTCTCTCTCTCGCTCTCTCTTTCTCTTTGTCCTGACTATATATCTCACATACACGAATATCCAGTATAGGGATTTCCGTACAGATCCCCGGAAACATGCGGAAACGGGGAAACTAGTTCCGGCTAAGATCAATACCTAAAGTTGTGCAAGCAAGCATCGGGGAGAGATAGAGATACATGCTGTTTCGTCTGCACTTATATATATATATATATTGTCATGTCTATGTACGTACATAGATATACATATACACGAAAGCAAAGATAGCATGGTGCCTGTAGAAAGGGTAATAGTATAGTTTCTTGTGCCTTTGAAGACTCACGCGTGTGTATACATTCGTTCCGGGCATGACATTGTAGTTGTATTACAGTTAATAGTAAGTAGTTAGTCACTTGTTAAGCGAGAGACACGGGGTATATAGAGTTTATTCGCGCACGCGACCATTCTCCTGCACACAGTTTTCTTGTTTTGCCATATACGTCTAATGTATACTTGTGTGTGCGCGGCTCTGTGTACAACTATAATTAACTATAGATATAAAACGTGTAGGGCGATATACATAGCTCGAGCAATTTGTGGACTTTCGTGTCTGCTTCGAAATATTTTCCTCTTCGCCTTAAGGAATTTTTTTCATTACGAATTTTTAGGCTCAATTAAATAAGACCACTGATTTACGTATACAATCTGACAGTTTGAAACAAACCTTATCACAATTATATGAATCTCGTTCTATAATGACATGGAATATCTAGAAACAACTGTCAAACCAACCTCGTAAATCAATCTGTCAAAAAAATACAAATATCACGGTCTATGTGTGGAACGAGCTGAATGACAGGGCAGAAGCTCTTTTTATTTGTTCCATCGACACAAGATTGTAATCGCATGATCCTCATTCCTCGAGGGATTAGCCGTAGTCGAAAATGATGAAAACATAGGATTAAACAAAAAAAAAGATTTAACAATTCCATATGAATATCGAACTAAAAAAATGCATAAAAATTCCACCAAGTTCTTAAATAAATAAAAAAAGATACTAAATTCTTACACTATGATTGAATACGTGAACTAAAAATTAAAATATTCATTCCAGACCAAGGCTCGAATATTGCAAATATCGTTGTAATCCATCGAATAGATTCTAAAAAAAAATTGTCACTTTTTTTGAAAACGCAGTTCTGAGAAAAATTGACTTGCAGTTGGAAGCTTAATTCATCTATAGAAAGACAATTAAATTAATTCCCCAACGCATAATTTAATTACGCCAGCCCATCAACGAGAGTTATATGAGAAAAGTTAATCCAAACACATCAATAAATATGACGAAATCAACAAACTTGAATCTCTAATACCGAATGGAAATTCCCGCAAAAATTTGGCATTTTTAAGGAATATACGAATGGTCCTCGAACAATCTTTTCTTCTACGATATGAATCTTGATGACGTTACGATTTAGAAAATATTGAGAGAGATACTTTTTTTTTCACCTTATGCCTCGGACAAACAGGGCGACTGAAGTACGACCCTCCTCCAAATGGACGAGTGTGGGGGTCACGTCCAACGATGTGTATGTCTGGGGGAAAAAGTGTATAGATTACAAGTCCTCTACTTACATGCCCATACTCCTTTCGTGCCGTAGAGAGCCGGCCCAGACTGACAAAAGAAACGTCTCGAGTACAAAATCCTTCTGCTCTTCGTCACACACTCAGATACAGGCAGTCTCAAAAGTTACAAACTCAACATATCTGCAGAAGTCATTCGTTAAAACGTCGAAACCCGAAGACAAAAATCCTCATTCATTTTTCTGTCGCTGTATTGACGAGACAGGGAATTAATGGTTCAGCGAATCTTCCCGAGAAGTATAGAAGTCCACGGCTTATAGTGGGGCCCGGTTTCTCCACTCTGGCAATTTTTTATTGGGGCCCGTAAATGGTTATAATGAAATTCTTGATATCGCGCTAACTGTGCATAAAAAGGAAAATGCATAAGAACTTTTGTCCTATACGGTTTACTCCCAGTGTTACTTTTTGACACTATACTTTTTGCTCACTCTGTACAAAAATGTACACATTATATATCCATAAATATATTCCTGTATGCGGCTACTTGAACGTAAATCTGAACTACTACAGCATTATGTCGAGTAATGCCAGTCGAGAGTTCGGTACACACAAAGTTGCTGTTGCCTCGAGAGTACAAAGCCAACTCGAGCATCGATATGTTAGCCATAAAGCTCGGGAATGTGAAACGGATTCAAAATTTATTTGCAACAAAGCCAGAATACAATTATACAACAGCAGAACTCGTAGAGCTGTCTGTTAGCTTTTCTTCTGTCTTACCATTGCCTTTTATTCGCAGATGATTTGCCTTTCCTGACGATGTTGAAGTTTCCATCGTTGCAATGCAACGAAAATATCTTTTTTTCTTGAACAGAGCTCATGATTCTCATTCAATATTTCGTCCGTACAATAAATGGATCTTTTTATAGAATCCAACAATAAAATCGGTACAAAAATTGTCATGGTTTTTGACCTTGAACAAAAAATTCACAGGAAAAATATTTTTCGCTGGAACGCAGCGTTGCGAACTGCAGCTTCATCTTTCCTGTATTAATTACATGTTGGCTCGTCGAAATTAATCGAAACTTCATGTTCAATTTCGTTTATTAAAAAAATCGCTTAGTAATTACTCCAATTGCGATACTGAAACGTGAATTATGGATAAATTACAAACTGTCTCGGCCAGCAAACTTTGGATCGATCTGGACTTTTTTTCCCTAATCTCTTTATACATCTCTGTCACGTTCGCGTTTTCTCTTTCTCTCTTTTCTTGTATTTCTTGGTCAAGATGATATAATATTAACGTGTCCAACTGGATATGAAGAAGTAGTCAATGAGCGAGTGTAGACTTTCTTCCCATGGTCCGAAATCTTGTTTGGATGCATTTATGCTTCTGCAGTGTCTTATTACACCATATTTTATTGAAAGCCGGTACATTATTTGCAGCTCATCCCCTCGTGCAGCAGGCAATGTCGTTTAGCAGTAATAATGTTATATTTTTAAAAGCTCAAAGAATACGTATTCGACTTGAAATAAATCAGCAGCAAACACAAAGAACCAACAAACGTACACACTGGTTAATCATCCAACCTCCACCAGTCGCCGTTTGTCGCCGTTTTGTAAGTTTGCACGTCCATTGAATTGCCTAAAAATTCCTTTCGAGTGATTCGAATCTTTTACCGACGTCTCTGAACTTTGATTAGACGATCTACAAAGTTCCAACTCACTAAATGTTTGAACAATTTCAGGGAGTAAATATAATTCATATAAAGATCGAATAGTTATTGCAGTCTAAAGCGTGGAATCCTCTGTCAGATTGGTTTGAATAACGAGAGTTAGGCGAGTCCGCAGGGATGTGAATTATGCAGAAACTATTCCGAGCGAACGTAAGTTATGATGGCATAATATCTATTGTTACATGGATCGAATCTAATCGGTTTTTTTGGTTATGCCGATATTTTAATAAATATTCACATGGTCGCATCAAAATTTGATTAAGAACCCGATTCATCGGTAGTGGAAAGTATCCTCGAAATTTCATTGAGTAATTTTGTTGCCGTTTTCACAAAGAATCTGCACGAAAAATACGTGAAAATCAGCTGAGCGCAGTCAAACGAATCCGCTGATGATGCCCGTGCATGCATTAGGGAATTTGAAAATGTTCGTTCTGTGTACTAAAAGTGCTCTATTTCATTATGGAATTCATAAATGCTTTGGATCTAAATACCGATGGCGCTTTACTCTTGAACCGATGACGGAAAGCTTCCTTTTGATATAGTCACAAAATAGTCACATAAATTGCCATAATTATTTCAAACGATTGGAACTATTTATCAGTTTGTGGTTTATTAATTTTATTGATTTATTGACATGATTATTTTGATGAAAAATCAATTTCTTCTGAAAACATTTTTCAATTAGTTAAGATTGTTCAAGATTGTCGAATCATTGTTTGAAAAGTTCCTTATTTATCCAATGCCGACAAATTTCCGATTGGAGATAAAAATAGTAGTTGAAAATCATGTTGGCAATTATCGTTGAAAATAGTGACCTTAACATTGGTCGTTGTGATGGCGGAATTGTGTGCTGGGAGAGACCAAAAGTGGATGAACAGAGTGTGGCAAACCGAACGACCTCGTCCGACGTCAAGAGCAAAAGGCAAAGCCTGCAAAATGCATCGCGAATTGCAGGGGAGTTGCGGTGAGGGACCGCTGTGGCGTGTAATCGAGGCGCGCGTGAGTAAACGAGAAAGTGGACGAAGCGTGATGATTGACAGCACGCCAAGAAAGAATTCCCTCTACTTTTTCTCCTGCTACGTATTTTTGAATCTCACGAGCTGGAATTACAAGATCCAATTATACGAATCAATCGCGGCTTTATTGGGTTGTACATTGCAAGTCGTGACGTATTCATTCGTGAATTATCTACAGCAGTTCATTGAGTGAGAGCATTCGTCGTATCTTACGTGTAATTCAATCGTCGTTGCACATGTGAATAGCTCTGAATTCTTTCATTTGATTTTTTGATTTATAAGCCGTAATTCAATTACTTTTACTCGTGGAATCTAATTTGATTCATACAACATTTTGTATTAAGATTTTCTCATCAGGTGAATAAAAACAACAGACATGTTTGGAATTTTTATTTGCCAAATCAAGAAAAATTCGAGAGATTTTTTTTCCATTATTCGAATCTATTCTTTAACAAAACAAAACAGATCGAGATTTTACAGCAAAATTAATGTTTTATATTAAAAACAAAAACTTTCTACATAAAGGATTCAGCAGAATGTTTTGTGACGCACGAATTTACTGTTAGATGTGATAGTTGAAGCTTCGCATTGCAATTAGTCCTTAATTTTTTACCTACAAATGAATAAATTATCTCGAATATTTAGTTGTTTGTTTTATTTTTTAACCTGCGAAGGTAACGAAACAAAATAGCGACCTTGAAAAGCGTCGCCTTGCACGTGTTAGCATGTGAATCGTTAAAAATTGAGAGTCTCTTGTCATTCGGCGATAACGTGTTAGGAATTACGATTCACCACTTGAGTCACTGTCCTGCGCTTTTTTATATCTCCCGCTTTATGTCTGTCAATATACACGGTGCCGCGAATTTGCTGCGATCAGAAAATACATTATAGATTTAAGCCAACAAAATGACGTTTACGATGTTACAAAACTTACCAATGTTTATCATTGTCCAATTGAATAAACTTCATATTATTATTCATATTATTATTGATTCTCAGAATTTGTATGAAGAGTGGATAAATATATAGCTTAAACATATTTTCGTCTTTAAACCATTCTGTACCTACAGCGATAAACCTCGCGTCTACCTTTGCAGTTAATCACCATCATTATGTATCGTAACCTGTCGCCAGCCAACTTTGCATATCTCGTCGATTCTTGATGTTCTCTTAACAAGTTTTGTACAAAAATACGTGTATTTTTTTTCAATTACACTTCACACGATACGTACGTCCTGTGAAATAGTGTTGACATCTTATTAACCGCACCATGACATTTAATGGAAGATGATGAGTATCGATTTCTCGTAATATTGTGTGTAATAATCGATACACAGCAATCGTTCGTGAGACTTGATCGATGAGACGCTATCGAATCTCGCGGACAAAATAATTGCTTCTCTTTGAATGTGCAGTTTTCTTAAAATAAAATAAAACCGTGCATTTATGATCGAATAAAAAGCAAAAATAATTGTGATTTCTTTGAAGAGTTTTTAAAAGAGGCAGAGAAAAAAGGTCACACACTGTTGGAGCAGTTAGTTGTTTTGGAGCGTAAACATATTTCATCTGAACATTCCCAATAGTTTTGATTAAAAAATCGATATGATACCATTTTCTGATTCAGCTTGATAGCAAATACTTGGCAGCTTTTTTCAGATTTCTCGTTCTTCGAAGAAAAACGTCACTGACAAATGGTTTTAAAACACGACTCGGAATTATTGTAGATTCTTTTGACTAAGAAAAATGAAAGAAAAAGGATTTTTAAAAATAATTGTTGTCTTGTAGGTTCCAATGAATGAAACTTCAGAGTTTATTCATCACTTTCCAAAAAGTGTTTAGCTAATATTCATATTATTTTGATCTTCGTTTATTTATATTGGTAAACCACTTTGTCATGTAGGTTAGGAGACGAGAGAATCGTTGTAAAGTTATTCCATACACAGAAGAGAGATGAGAGCATGAAGGCACTAAGAGGCCAAAACGTGTACCAAGAACAGTGCGAGAGTAGCCGCCTATCCTTTCTACTACTAATACTAGAACGTCAGTCATTGGACCGCCTGGTCTAGCCGGTGGGCGGGGATAGAATTCTCTATGGGTGTTATAAATCATGCCATGGTGGTCGTATTACCTTCTTTCATTTTTATTTTATTTTTTTTCTTTCTATTTCGATTCTTCTTCCGGGTGAACGTTCAGCTCGCAGTTTTGTCGTATGATTTTTCGTTTTCTGCTTGCACAGCTCTTCACGAGCTTTTATAAATTGTATGATTCGTTTCTCACTCTAGGAAGTAAATATTTCTCAGCTATTGGTGAAAAATTAGGAATGCTTCTCCGTACATTTTTTTGTCCAAAAATATGAAATCCTCTCCGTTGACTCGTTAAGCACATAATTTGCTTTATTGAAATTTTAGCTGATTTCTGAGCTACGAAAAAAAAAAATATTCGTCTCTGTAAACTTATTAAATATTTGGTTCCAACGTTGTTTTTTGTTATTTCAATTTACTTAACAAGTGTATTGAAATACAGTTGAAGAAAAATATAATGGTGGGTCGAAATGTTGGCTACGACAAGACTTACAACGAAAAACGGTGAATTTATATTTCTCTCTGTGCTGGTACCGTAAAGGTAGATAATATCTAAAATTGATGTCAGTGTGCTATAAAATATGGTGGTACATAGATCCTGTAACGTGCGACAATAAACGATGCAACGACTGTGCATAAGGCTGTAGCAGAGAAAGAAAAGCCATGGCCGTGGGTTCACGTCGTGTTGCTATGGGGACGCGTCTGTCCACTCTTCTCTTTTTCTCCTTGGCTCTCTTTCTTATATCTCGTATATACGTATATACACGCGAAGAAAATACGTTTCATGGGATTTGTATACACATACATATACTCTCCTTGTTCGAGCAGGCACATCTTCACCCTCCTTTCTTCGCCGACCTCCGCGACGTATATCGAAGGATTTCCTCTTTCCTCTCACCCTTGCTCCCAACATTACCGTCGCAACAGTAACCGTTTAACTATGTGTGTAATAATACAGTTATACGTATGAGGAGTTCGAGCGTGCTCTATATTATTTTTATTTCGCACCAAGTTTTTCACCGGGACAACTCAACCTCCAATTTCTTTGGCAAGTTTCTTTTTACGCAGTGTGTTCTCGAAACTTATGCCGTCTGACAGAATTTTCTTTCATCTGTAAGATGAATGAGTGAGGTTATGCTCTTGAAAGCGTAGTTGGACGAAAAAAGAATTTGTAAATGTGACTTTTTCACGACTATTAGTTTCATAGTTATATTTAACTATTTCCTGAAAAGAAAGTCGCCTGAATGATCTAATAATTGAGACATTCGTGTAAGCATTTCGGAGAAATTAGTAACGACCAACTGACGATTGTTTTTTGTCTTCTAAAAAAAAAAGAAAAAATAATTAAATTACTATGCATTTGCGGGTTTCGTTGATTTTTTTCTTCGACTCGAAACATGCGGGATATTCTCTTATTTTCTAACTCTCTGGCGAGGTACAGAAAAATGTCATCTCTTTTTCTCTCATATTTCGATATTTCGAGACTCCTTTAGCTCCATGCGAACGTTGATACGTTGCAGGGAACTGGAAAAAAAGGGAGGAATGAGATCAAAATACGAAAGAAATGCAGGTGAAAATATATAAATGGACTGCCAACACGAATATCCTTTTTTTTGCTGTACTCGTGTAGTTATTATTTTTTTGACAAGATCCCACCCCATCACTCAACTCCACTTTTTTTCCCGCTTTTATGTTCCCGTCCCTGTTTCTGTCGGTCTCTCCAAAAGATGCCCACAGCACCTTTTTACTGCATTTCCGGGAGGGCCAAGGGAAACAGTGAAAAACTTAGCTGATACATGTTGCGATATTTTTACCGAGTTTCAAATGGTTACCAATATCGCAGGAACTCAGAAAAAGTACTTTTAGCGTTCAGCAATTGACACGGGAGCCGGTGCACATACAAGCGGTCACCCAACCAAGTATTAACCTCCCGGGTTTAGTATAAAAGCATAAATAAAACTACGGACATCGATGCATACAAAAAAACATAACTGTATAAACAACGTTTTGTCCCTCATAATTCCCTTGTTTTATCATCCGTTATCACATTATTCGTGACTTCGATTATTTCTAGTTCTCTTTTTGCAAGAATCCTGCTGATACTGCAATCTAAAAAATAATTAAACAAAAAAATCATGAATAATAATTCAGACTGTTGAAACCCAGAAATCCAAATGAATTTGACTAAATCCTTCAAATATTTAAGAGTATCTCTATCATTTGTAGAAGATTTTAAAAAAGAAAAACGCTTCAAAGCCACAACAAGGTAAAAGAAAACTATCTTCCCGGATGATGGCACCCAGTGAGGTAACTCAATTTTGAACAAGAACCGCTTTTTAGCGTTGAGAGAAGACTTTGTACTAAATGAATTTAAACCAATTATACCTTCGCTAATAGAGTAGAATCGATCAAAAGTTGTAATTAGTATTTGAGAGTACCGAGAGAAAAAGACAGGAAGTTGAACTTTCGCGATGCCGAAAAGCCAAGAGTTCAGAGATTCAGTTTTCGCTCAATCAGAGTTGCTCATCTCTGTGAGAACGATGGTGCGGTGTTCTCGTGGACATCGACGACAGAGAACGCTCGAAGTTCATTCACACGGAGCCGCGTATACCACTCTTTCTACCAACTATACTCTCGTTCTTTCTATCTCTTCCTTTCTCTCTCTCTCTCTCTCTCTCTCTCTCTCTCTTTCTCGCCGTCTCGCTAAATATAATATGGCGGTGCGGTTGTGTCTCCCTTTTCTCAGTTCTCTTTTCTTCGGTCTCCTTCCACTTTTGCTCACTACCAATACTACATTTTCATATACGTATATATTTGGCTCAACATTGTCGACCACCACTTTGATGTTTCAAACTCGTCTTCTTCTCCCACTCTTGATTCATTTTTTCCCTCTTCTTTCGTTGTCCCCCTAATTCAACGCCCCTATGATTATACCCAAGTTCCCCTCCTTTCTATCTTCCCTTCTCTCTCCCTCTCTCACACACTTTCGTCTTTTTCCCATTCCCAGCTCTTGCATCGCGCACCCACCATAACTTTCGTTCGTCATCCACTGGCCCGATACTCGTTCGTACGCCCACAGCATCGGACACCATCCGCTAATATAGCCGTAGTACATTATGTATGACAGCTTATGCATGTACGTGACGTATCTATCTATTTTAACTTGTATTTATTAACGTGCATGCTGCGCTAACCGGTAATATGCAAAGTCGACGAACTTTAGACACGTAATACATCATCCACGATCGTGTTTCAACGACAAAATAGGCCTGTCAACGTTCGTTCAGGGAACATATCGAGAAAAACATTAGGTTGAGAATTTCCCGTAAAAAATGTATTGCTGTCTATGTCCAATTAATCTTCGTGTAATAATTGATCCAGTATCAGGGTAATAAACGAAACAAAGCTTTTCGTTTGATTACCATGTATTTTTCAATCAAAAAGTAGTTTTCATCAAAAAATACATTGCCATCTTTGGATCCATTCTCACTGGGAAAAACTTGTTCATCGAATTAAATCCATTTTGTTGCATGAGAAACGGTCGATCGAAGTTTCTTTTTCTCAAATTCAAAATTATGTTGGGTATCCAATACAGCCATGGATTTTTCTTGTACATGAAACGACTCATTGTAGCAAATTAATTTTGATCTAACAACTGGTGCCATTCATTGGTGGTGTACTCAACAAATCGTGGAGTTGGGATTTAAAAGAAATTAATTTTATAGTTCCAACGATATTTGTTCCGTTGAGGTGATCTGTCGTTCGAATCCGAGTGCGATTTTATTTGTCGAAAGAACATCGTGCAACTTTGATTTTTATTGAAAAATCGAACCACTCAAACAAAAATTGCAAAAGAATATTTACCGGACTCAATATTTTGAGTACGAGAAACAAGATTAGTCTTGACCAACATTTTTTTCTCCTCTGTACAGTATTTTCGTGGAATCAAATAACAAATTTTATTGAAAAAATGCTGTTTCAATTCTCGGGTACGATATTTTCCAGATTTTACAGGAACAAATTTCTGCAGAAATAAAATATTGTGCTCAGAATGTCAAGATTTTGAACACTCGACTAAATGTCTAGCTCGTGAAAACTCCTTTCACGAGCTAGACATCGACTTTTAAACAAATTCAACACGGGCTCACGAACATCGATCTTACACCGAATCGCCTCGAAGTATTTACACAAAATTCCACATTTTTCTATAACTTAAATATTTCAAGTCATTTCCTGCAGGGAAAAGCCGTCGGGGACAAAGATTCACCAGTTTATTTTCATCTTTCCTCTCGAGTACAAACTAAACCCCACGTTAACTTGATATCTGGTTGATTGCAACAACTCATTTACGTGATATTTCAGACGTAAATTATCGTTATTACTCGGGCTGCTATGGGAAATCGACGGAAACGCTTCTCCGCGCACTTCGTCTCTGGTTGAATAAAACTGATCCCTTCTTCTCAGTTCCCATTGGAAAATGAAGTGGAAATACACGCTAAGCTCAAGTTTTCGAAAACTGAATCTCGCAATGAACATTTTGAGGGAAATAAAACTCATGGAGCAAATCTCGTTCACATTCTTAAAAATGTTTACTCTTCTTTCGATTAGAATTAATAACAAACTCCTGAAGAATATGTTGAATTTAAAACTTTTTTTTAATATTTCGATCGATGATCGACTGTTTTTATTTTATTCTTACTTTTTGCTTTGTTTTTTCAAAATTTTACAAGAATATCTCGGTTTTTTAGTTCTAATATGAGAATGACTTTAAAACATTCGATTTGGAAAGAAAGATGCTTTTGTGCGGGTTATATAAATGAATCTCAAAGCGAGAGGAAATCCTCCCCGAGGCCAGACTCTCTAATCCCTCGATTGGAAACGGGCCCTTGTCCCTTTGGGCCCTGCGAAAGCTAAGAAGATGAAGAAGAAGAAGAAGCAGAGGAGTCCGCTGAGGCCATTAAACTGTCTACGCGAGCGTGGATGGGGGCGAGAACTGAGAGAATTCTTGTAACACGAGAGACCAGAACGCTTTTGCTGCTGCGCCCCTTCGGTCTAACGTGCCTCTTCGCCTTTTCTCTCTCAAGTTCTTTCTTTTTTATTTTTATCGTTTTTTTTATTTTTATTATTTCTTCCATCCCTCTTAGTTCTCTTTTCTTTCCCACAACATCGCCCCTTCCTTCTCTTTCGTTCTTCGCCGTTTTTTCTCTCTTTTTTCCTGGGCGCAGGGGCCACTGGCCCGACATTGGCGCGACCCTGAAGGGCTCGCACGACAATTGCATTCGGTTGAAATCTCTGCAACTCTTAACAATGTCTTAAAACTTTTAACTTCGATATTGACTTCGTTCAAACGTAATATTTGGGCAAACTCCTTTTCTACGGTTTGGACACGTTGGGATCTTTTTTAAAACAGTTCATCTATTTTTTTACAATTGTTATGACTTTTGATTCGAATAAATATTCTTGCTTCAATGTAGTAGAATGAGAAAAAAAATGTTTAAGGTTTATGTCGAGTTAAAATCATAGAAAACGTGCTTTTACAATTTTTGTTTTTATTTTTCCCTGTCACGATATATTTCATCAAAAAAATGATTACAATCTATTGGAATAACTAGTATTCTGGCGGGGATCGTACAAAAATGAACAAAAGATAAACTCTTTCGCTGACCACAATTCTCCAAATTTGACTTACCTAAATGACAAAATCCAAATAAGTTTAATGACATCTCAACGAAAGCTGTCTTTGATCGAAGGATTTACAAAGTTTCGCATAAATTTTGTTTTATTGACGAAAAATCGAAGTTTTCGAAGTTTTCGAAGTCCTCATTGATATTTCGAAAAATGCTTTGCATCCGTTGATACCTCACACAAATCTTTTTGATTTTATATCATTTGAATCTGAAAAATCATGGCCACCAGAAGAGCAGCTTTTTTTCTTGGTGAAACACGAATTTTTTTCAGCCGTCAATTAAACTTCGAAATAATTTTTCAAAAATATGAAAACTTACCGTATCTTTTTTTTTATTAGTACCGAAATGTGAATAGAAATAATTTGGAGTAAAATTTTTTATTTGGAAAAGATTGAATAACCTCGATTTTAAAATGCAGTTTGATGATCAGCCTAAAATGCATGATTTTGACCGTTTATTTTGATCTGCTTTCAGAATCACCATATCGATGATAACACGTTGGAAAATAAGTTCCTGAAACTGTTCTCGCGGCCATAAAAAACGGAGATGAGGGAAATATCGAGCCGAAGAGACGCTGAAGTTGGAGCGATCGAGCTTAAAGTTCGAAAGAGATGAAGGACGAGTACGAGAGTGAGAGGGAGAAAGGGAAAGAAAGAGGGAAAACAGTAAACGCTCTGAAAGCGATACTGACACAGCTACTTGATGACACTAACCCGTAGATCCGAACTTGTGGGCTATTTTATATGCATACCGCAAGCTCCTATCTACCGGTACATGTAGTCAGGCCGGCGTTAAAGAGAATTCGCCTCGTCGCCCTTCGTGTCTCTATTCGACTTGTCTTCAATGCATTTCACTTTTTATTCTCATGTTTCTTCTTCCTCGATTAGACAAAACAAAGTAAACAACGCTTCCGACACTCGACGAAACCGTTTTGTGCATTCGACCCTATCGCAGTCCATAGCTTCGATTAAAAAGGCCATCATCGGACTACGGTTACCGAACGAGACGTTTAAATAAAATTTAAATGAAATAAAACAAGCGAAAAAAGTAGACGTAAGAATAAACAATAAGTCACACGACCTTGTAACTTTTGACGTGGAAATAAGAGCGCGATAATTATTTCCTCGTACTTTGAAGAACCTCTCTATTTCCACTTGTGTCCATCGTTTCAATTATTTTCGAGTTGCCAGGACTATCGTACAGTTCGATGAATATGAACCTAAAAACTGCCACTCGTCGACAATTTGAAATTCAATTATTAATCATTGATCTTTTAATTACAATTCAAAAACGCCTAAACTCGATTCTATCATATTCAAATTATGCAACAAATTTATTTTTTCAGTGTAGATCCATCTATTTGACACTTTTGTGGATAAATTGAAAATTTTTTGAAAGCCCGAAATACATGATAAAAGTAGACTGAACCTAAAATCCCCGGTGTGCTGACGAGTCGACTGAAAAATATGATTGCTGGCGAAAGGTCAATTATTCACTTAGTCATCAACGAAAACGATAGATTTAGTACAGACTAAGTGTGGCAACATCGCATGAATGCTCAACGACGCTTAATGACGGTAATAATTTTCTCTTTAGACGAAATATTGCTGTGTAGGAGTAGTTGGTGGTGCCTTGTTTAAAAACCATAGAATAATATCTTCCTAAAGATAAATTGTACCGGAACTCTTCGACTTAATTATTGTATTCGGTTTAAGGAATGTATTGAAAAAGGGTGAAGACGTCTAATTTCAAGTTGCATTCGCAATTAGACGGCAAATCAAAAGATCTATTATGCGCAAATGTCAAAATTACAATTTCACTTTCTAATCTAATCCAATTAAACGTCCGATTGTTCGAATGGATTTCAGAGAAATGTAGCTTTAAGAAATGATGAAATGTATTCGGATCAACGAGGTTTATACACGTCGCGGTTTGAGAAGAAGAAAAAAAAACAGAAATAAAGTTCATTGAGAAATCGACTCACAAAATACACGCGATACAAAAATTCGTAGATATTTTTGTAACAGCGGCGATGCCTGGGTGAGGTAGTAGGTTGTATAGTTGGGAATATAAAATTCGCAGATATGAAGTCCACTGTACAACTTGCTAACTTTCCCGGTCGTCGGCGCCCCGACGTTGGATCTTCGTCGTCGCCTGGTTGCAACGAGAGAATCGACACGCGATGACGCTGCTTTTAAAGTTACAGATGAAAAGAAAGACGAGACTTCAATAATCGACTTAAAAATATGAGCAGAAAAAAGAAGGTTGTACCAAGCCCGATTCTAGGACAGAAAAAAAACAAAAACATTTTATGTGAAAAGAAAAAATATTGAGTAATAACAGTCTGCGCTCGAGGAGTGAGAGTGAGAGAGTTAAAAATCGAATGAGAGAGCGAAAGAGAGAATGAAGAAAGAAATTGAAAAGCAAAGAGAAAAAAGGGCAATGGCGGGCAGGCGATTAAAAGCCTGCCGCTTCGCCGGTTCCCTGAGACCCTAACTTGTGACGTCGCGTCTGATATCTCACAGGCTAGATTCTCTGGTATTGGCGATGAATTCTGCCGTTTCGTTGATTCTTGTTCCTCTGTTTACTATCGTAATTCATCACCGCTTTTTCTTTTTGTCCCTGTCATCAAACACTAAGAATTCAACTGTACGAAAAAAGATGAGAAAAAAATCATCGAAATTCGATCAAATAAAATGTGGCAACGTTATGATCTATGATCGGGCAGGGATAATCCATATCGTCGATCAATCTGTTAGAGTTCGAGGTAAAAATCTGTGACTTTTCGCTCATTTAATCCCTAGGTCCTTCAGGATAATTTAATTTCGAGTAAAAAAGTAAATTTAAGCATTTTGAATCTATTTCTCATTTTCTTTTGTTTTATTATCATTATTTTAGCTCCGTTCGTGGAAGTTTTTCCAAGTTGTACTACGTCGTACAACCTCACTCAAGTATTATTTCATGATATATATATTTTTTTGTAATTCGTAGATATTCACATATCAATTACTGTGTATTTCAATCGTGATAATATAAAAATACATAATTAAAATGTACATACCGTATACAAACGTCGTGTATACGGTATAACGCCTTAGTAAATTTTTCTCCCAACCTTTCATCGATAATATCGTCATTGTTCATCGTCTATCTACAACAAACCATTTAACACTAACTGTAATAGTAATAAAAAGCAAAAAAAAAAAAACAATTGTATGCGTAGCACTCCATTTTTTTCCCCACACAAGCCAATAAGATTAATGTATATTGTGTGGTCGTTCGTTTCGCGGAAACATTTTTTGACGTGTGACGATTTGTGTGAATTTCGACAATCACTGGAATAGTCAATTTGTATAAAATCATAAAAGAAACAAAAAAAATCAATTGAACAAAATGATCGTTCAGAAAAATCGAGGATTTTTAATGTTTTGGGACTTTGCGTTTGCATAAAAGACACTCGTTAGATTTAGGGCTCAAACGTCCGTAGAAAATGACGATCAAAAATATCGTCTACCTTCCTCGACCAATCGGCTCAATTCACCCGCCGAATAACCGAGCAGTTGCTTCAAATCGCACACGAATTTGTACACGAAACGTTTTCCATGCACTTTCGATATCATGTCACCGTCGTAGTAGTAACGAAGCGCTCGGGATAGTTTTTCGTAATTCATTGAAGGTTTGTTTTTACGTGCTCCCCATAATTGGGCCACGGCTTCCGGTTGATTCAACTTAAATTCACCCTCCGTTCCCACCCATCTTATCGCATCACGGTGCTCACGATCCGTCAATAATTCCAATAGAAATTGCCACAACTGTATTTGTCCGCTGTTGACCGTACGACTCGAGGCTGCTAACGTTATTGATGTGTTTTCCATGTTCGCGAGTGGCATACCAACCAGACGAGCATGCTGATTTAACGACGTACGAGATTTTGGCGCTTTCTGATTCCGAGACTTTATCGACTTGTCGACACTCGAAGTATTCTCCGTTGATGTATTCATACCGTCTTTTTGGACAACCGCTGTGTACGGAAGAAAATATATTGTTGCTTGTTCATGGAATTATTCATTTTGTCTTTGTAAAAATGAGAGACCGTTCTCTGAAATATCTGTCTGCCCGAAAAGGAGCGTGATTATTTAACGTAGTAAACATCACAGGAATTGAATTTTTTAAGGCGAATTTTGTGATTCAATCGAAAGTTATTATTTTTCTACGCCAAAAATGTTCTCTCATCGAGTAATTATTGACATTCACGAATAAAAGTTTTTCTGCTCGCTCTCCTACGAGAATAAAATAATCCACTCACCAACGAACTTGCACTTTCGTAATAGCTCGAGATGCGTCCAAAAAACATCACCAGGATCAAGCGGAACTTTGGACTGAAATTCTTCGAGGGTTAAATCACAAAGTTGCGCACCGGTTATGTTCCAATCGGCGAGTCTCAACGAGACTAAATTGAATTGTCTTACTGCCCACTGGAGCCAATGTTTCACGTGAGTTTGGGACCAGTCTTTTGGATCTGCTGGAATCTTGAGACGCTCCTATTCGATGAACATTAGCAGTTTTTAATTAACCTCTGTTTGAAGAAAATAAACTTAAATATATTTTAATAAAAAAAATGAAAAAACATTTCACCTGTTCCTGCTTATACTGAGCGTCTACCATCCATCTAATAACATTTTGTTTGCTTTCTTCTTGTGGAACTGGCGCTGCAATGCATCATAAAATTTAGAACAACTTAATATTTTTTTAACAATAAAAATCCCAAGGGCTTACAAACGTTCAGAATTTTCAAATATCAAAGTTATGATAACGAACTCATTGCGAAATTCGATTCATTGGCAACTGACTAAAAATAAATGTAGTCATGCCTCACAGAATTTGATAGGAATTTAAGAACAAGTAATTTCTGCTCTGAAGGCAATTTTTTGCGGGATAATCAACACGACAATTTAAAGTTTCCAACAATTTTTGATCGTTCCTTTTTGATAATTCCATAATTTTACAATAATTCAATGTCAAAAGCTGCTTTTTTCTTTGCCATCCACGAATCTGGCTGAAGAGATGACAACAACAAAACTATATTACAAAAGAATCTTGTTCTGTTTTGTTTTTTTTTTTTCAAAATAAACATGACAATGGTAAGGATATATTTGTTTTGCAAGTGTAAACATCGATAATCGGAGAGAAAAAGAAAATGCAATCTTTCCATAGAAATCTACTGAATAATTATCATTGTAATCACTAAATTTTCAAACGTTTATTTTTCATTTTATGGGATGTTGATGAAGTTTTTAAAATATTTCCAAAACCATGGTGGACTTTGTTAATACAAATGAAAAAGTCTCGAAAAATCGAAATGTTTCTGGAAAACGTGTATGCCTTGAAAGTTTTGGTGGAAAAACGGTAAAAACTCAACTTACAACTACTCTCTGCAACTTCAACATAATCCTCCGCAGGTTTCAAAACATCGACTATGTTTATTCGCCTTTGATTAGCTTTTATTTGAACGTTTACTTGTACGAGACCTTCACCCTGAACACATTGGTCCACAAGATTTTTGTGGCTTTCGAGCTGTGGAGAGAGATAAAAAGTGTGTCATTTTCTACATTATTCCTCCTCTCGCGCTGTACAGTAATAAATTTTGAAAACGTAAAAATTATTCAACCATTTGGGCGTCCTGAAGCCAAAACGAATAATCTATGAGTTCAACGCCGAGTCTTTGTTCCAAAAGATTTCTGAGCGTGGATAGCGGTTCTCTAATGTCCATGTGTTGCATCAAAACACCCTCGTTGCAATCCTCTCCGTTGGTGTTTCCTTCGAGAGCAAAGCTCGGCTCTACCTCGAGATCAGAACTTTCTTGCTGCAGCTGTGCCATTATATCGTCGTCTTGCGACAGCATCGCTTCAGGCTCCATTTTTATTCTCTTAATCATGGCGTAATCGGAATCTTCGTCCGGGTCAAAGCTGAAACAAAAAAAAGCAGAGAAAACTGATGTATAACCCCGAAAATAGTGTCGTTTAGGGAGCAATTATCGTGTTCCTTCAACGACATTGCTCAACAATAAGTTACTGTTGTCAAAATCGTATTTGACAACGAGCCCACAAATTTTGAAAGTTCTTATGTTTGTTACGCCCCGTTGAGTTCCGGTTTGAATAAAAATAATGTATTCATATATATGTGTGTGTATATATATGTAGGTTAAACACGGAAACGCCAGCTCTGCAATCATAAAACCGGATGCTAGTTACCTTTTCTCCGAACTCTTCCGGTTACTTCCACGATCCATGAGAAATTTCAACTCAATAATGAAACTTGTTGACTTTTTGTTTCGCTCTCGATAATCAAGATGAATGGTGGAAAAAAAGGACGAACGCTGTGTATTCGTGTGTATATTGTTGAATTTAGTGGCAACCAAAACAATTCATCGTCGCGTCATCGTAATAAAAAGAAAAAAGTCAGACTGGGTTATTCATGAATGTTGAAGATTGCGCAAGCGTACGAGGCCGTGGTGGGATCTTTCGTAGGCTGCCACCTACCGCAAGTTTCTCCAAGTCGTGTGCGCGTGACGCGGGAAATTTAAATGTGGAAAAACGTCTCAGATTTCATCGCATCAACAAAAGGGCCGACGAATTTTTCTATTATTCGTTCACAATAATCCTAGTGAATAACTTAGTACACAAATTTCGATTTTTTTATTCGAACACGACAGCCTTCTTTTGGATAGTGCTTCACAATTATATTGGAAAAACTTCCGAGCCAAATAAAAGTTCATTTTCAGAACTTTTTCTTCGAAGAAAGTCATCGAAAGTTTCCGAAAGGGATTTTTTTGTAGTTATAAACACACGGGAGACGTGATGAAAAGAGTCTTTGAAGTTTTCCAAAACTTTTAATTAGTGTAGGTTGATCAAAAATTATCGGAATCAAAAAATTTTAACAGAATATTTGAAAAATTGTTCCTGCCCTCATTATTTCATCCGTGACATTAAAAAAATATCGTTTGTTGACAAAATTGAGGACGTTTTCACCCGGAAAAATCAACACTTAGAATCGTAAAACAAATATAAACGAAAAATACGTGTTTAGAATTGTCAATTTTTGCATATCAAATTTATCACAACATCCCAGTGCCATATGTCGGAATTAATATTATTCCAGGAACATTTTACATGACTTTCAATGAGGCACCAACAGCAGTATAAAATTGTAAAATTGTTGAATTTTCAGTCATTTTCGACGACTCCTTATTCGTCGTCCGTCATTTAAATACAACGGACCGCCATCAAAGTTGGTTTTCCCAGTGTTGGATTACTGACGTAGTAAGGAAACGAACGAATTCCGTTACAGGCCGCCCCATAAGTGCCATTTATGCTCAAGGCTATTACACCTCCTGTGAACGTTGGATAATGTTTTGCTATTCTTTTTATCGCTGTAGCCGCAGCTTCGGCTGGTTCAGCCCCACGTCGCATTTCCTCGACCGCTAGAAAACTGTATTCACAAAAAATCCAATGATGATACTTGGACCTCATATTTGATAAAAATGCGCAAAAAATCTTGACTGACCTTGGCAAAAATCTCATCATTATATCGCCGTCACCTGTTCCAGCGGCCGCCCCAACCTCCTGATCGGCATATGCACCGGCACCAGGAATTGGCGAGTCACCGACTCGTCCTTTGATCTTGTTTCTCGCACCATTCGTCGAAGTGCCTGCAGCCACTTTACCGTTTCTATCGAGAGCTATGATTCCAATAGTGTCATGATTATCCTCGTCAGAATGGGGATAATTGTTGGCAATGTTTTCTGATTTTTCATAGTTTTTGGTCGGCTTGTATGGTCCACAGTTCGTTGCAGGATCCGGATTTACGTTCTGTTATTATAATTTACATTATTTACGATTTTATCAAATTGTTTTTCTATCGTTTTCAGAATTTTTTCAGCAATCGTTTGCAGAAAATTTTTTCATGCAAGGTCCATTCGAACAATGATATTAAATTTGAAAGAGACTTGAGACGCATTCGAGCTGCTCTGATAGAAATAGTTTCATACATTTTTTATTGAATCGTCCATACCTTCCAGAAATTCGGTTGACAATGATTGTTTTTCCAATCCATCCACATCTGTACCGATTCGTTGGTTCTTAAAGATTCTTCACTGAATCCCATTTCTTTGGCAAATTCAGTTGCTCCGCTCGCAACTAAGAGTGAATGCTTTGTGTTTTCTAATACTTTTCGAGCCACTGATACAGCACTTTTTATGTTGATTATTCCACCGACAGCTCCAACATCCATCGTTGACCTTTTGTTTTGTTTCAATCACAATTGCAGTATTAATAAAGAACGTAACAATATTTTCATGATCTAAAGACAGGAGCATTATATTTTCGAATTATAATTGCTTAATAACATTATTTGATGTTTCTTTATAGTAGAAAAAGTCGTCAACAAATATCAATGATCACAAATTCTTGAGAAAAGCTGTCATTAAGGATTAAGTACTATTTTTTTTTTGCAAGTGTTATTAATGATTATCTGTTTACCCATCCATGATCATGGCATCAAGCGTCGTGTCGCCAGATTCGTCAGGGCTTCCTCCAAATCCTACTGTTTTTCTGCATTGCATTCTTTCGCACAAGCTTCCGCTCTCTTCAATGGCATCCACCGCGCTTCTTTTTTGATGGTACAGAGTTTCCCATGCTTTAAATCATTTTTCACACCGGTTAAACAATTCAAAACACCAACACATTTGTCCCAAGAATATCTTATTGTGTTTACCTGTTTGTGTAGCATTCTCGTAATTCCATGTTATTACAACGAGTGGCAACGTCTTACTTGCTTTATGTGAAAAACTTGTTCTTAACTCGGATGCGAGAAATAAAAGAAAATACGTGAGAGTGATGAACGTCATGGTTCTCTCTCGTCCACAGATGACGTGCGTTTGGCCAGCTTTGCAAGAAATCACAGTATGTTTGTTTTATATATCACTGGGATTTGATAAATGTCTTTATCAAATCTCAACCACATGTGGTTTCTAGTGACCCGATGAGTGGAAATGTACCACTGATAATGGATAAGCGAGATTATATGACGGACAATTTAATAATTCTATATTTGGAATGTCAATACTCGCGTTTATACGAGACTTGATACATTATCAGAGAATCATTCCATGTGTCAAGTAATTAAATAAAGCAATAAATCATATTTAGGTAGTAAAATATCGATAAATCGATGTTGTGCTGACGATATTTTTTTTCCACGGACTTCTTACTGCATCTGTACGAAGGAATTGATGAAAAAAATAAGAGCAGCGACTACAATGTGTAGAAGTGTAGAAGGGGAATCCGAAGTATCCATTTAGTCATCACTATTCTCTAATTTTTTTACACCGCTCCCAATTTCCGGTGTATGAATGAACGGACGTTGGGAAATGGAAACAAAAGTTACTTCAACAAAACTTAACATTGTACAGAATTGATGGTGCAAGTGATCGATAATTCACTTTTTGATCAATTTTCGAAGTAATTTTTGTCAATCGTTCGTTCGATATTTGCTATGAAAGAGAGTTATCAGTTGTAGTTCGATATTTGTTGCTTTAATTATATTATTTTCTGATTTTGTTGCTGGGAAATTTACCTCGATTCAATCAGCTGTTTCCTGTCACAACAACGGATAAAGAAGATGAAAAAAATATCGCTTTTGCGGTACGGATTTGACAGTTGAGGCCATCGAGGCCGAAACTTGTGTATTTATAGATGACGCTACGTGACAATTCTGCTTCGTAGCAGTTCGTTGCTCAATTGGCTCAATTTTTCTCCCAGTCCCAGTCCTGGACTAGTCCGAGTTGTGAGAAAGACCCGAATGCATTTTCGGTTCTTTCTTTAGAGTGAGACACACAAAGTGTACAAAAGCACAGCTCGGAAATTAAGAGGAAATGAACTAATTGAATGTGTTAAACATCCTCACGAATCTCGTTTCATTTCACACATGTATCGGTACTAATTTATTTTCTCCAACTGGAGAGCACGAGCAAATATTTGAGTCCCTACAGTGTACAAACGAAGTGTATTCTCTCGCGTAACATATCTCGTACAAATAATTATTGAAACATGTCTTTCAAGAAAGATCTCCGGTTATTAATAAAACCCTATTATCTCGTAAACATTCTTCTCAGTCTGTCGTACCTCGTAGCTAAGAGATTACCGATTGTTTGTGAATTCCTTTTCGTACGATCGGATTGTGAGCTCAATGGAGTAAGTTATGGACTGTGTATAACTCTACTTTGCCTACCTAATGACTGTCCTTAATAGCACGATTTTAATTAACGATTAAACAATTATTATTGAATGAAAACATGCAAGATATAAGATTACTACGATTATCAATCTTTCGATCTTCCAGAGAGAAACGGAAATTCTCTTTTTCCTCATGATCGTCATTATGATAAGGACACGCAAAGCTGGGAGTGTCACTATGATTAATTATTTGACATCGAGCTTCGTTTACACCAAAATTGCCAATCTTATACTCTGGTTTTACGCGGATATACGGATGGGCATTTTCTTTGCAGTTATATTCATTCGTAAGTGCTATGTTTGTTATTTTTCTCCCTGTACTTACATTTCTGTCAATTATTATCTTTGAGCTCTTCGTTATTTTCACGTTCTAGTCTGTGGTCTGGTCTTGCCCGAGCCAACTTATCAAGGTCCGGAAAAAGTCATCTACCTCAGAGGTTCCAACGGATTACAAGACGAGCTACGAGATTCTAGAATCGTTTGGATTGTAGCTTTCTATACGGCATGGAATCCCGCTTGCGTCAACTTTGCTCCAATATTTTCTGAACTTTCCGCAGAGTAAGTTACACCGAAACATTTATTTTTCCACGAATACACGGTGTTTTCTAAACAAAGCATTTTTCGAGCATCCTTCAAAATTGATTGTGAGCATTATCTGGAAGGTGCGAGCGTGATAACTGCAAATTTCAAAAGTAATATTTTATCGGACCGTTTATGCAATCGGAATAGGAAATTTTCAGGATATTTTTGCCATTTTTCCATGCAGACTACAAACTTTTTCATCAGGTGGTTTCAAAAAAATGTCACCTTCGTAATTTCATTTTCATGTAGATACGCTCTGGAGAATTTCAAATTTGGTAAAGTCGACATCGGCCGTTATCCGGATGCAGCAGCGAAATATCACGTGAGTGACGCAAGTACAAGCAAACAACTGCCTACGTTGATTCTCTTCAAAGATGGAAAAGAGATTGAAAGGCGACCGTACGCGGACAGCAAGGGTAAACTCGTCAAGTTTTTATTCACACTGGTACGTTGATGTTTATTTCGAAACAAAAAAAAAAATGAATACTGTAAAACTTCTGCCATGCTGAAAATTACGAATGATCATTTACTTATTCAGGATAACGTGAAAGCTGCCTTTGATCTCAATAACATTTATAAGACGTGCAAGAGCAACCCGATCAAGAGAAAAGAGAAGAAGCCAATCAAGGCGGAGTAAAGATGGAAACGTGACTGCCATCGAATGGGAAAAAAAAAACGACGGTTCTCGACCGTTATAATTCTATGTAATGACACAAACGTCGCGGTGCGTTGTTTTTCCTTTAGAAAATTACAGACGAGAACCAAACTGATAGTCACTTGACGAATGTTCGTTCATTCGATAAAGACGTCGTGTGTCCCGAAACGATTTGAGCGAACTTCGTTGAAAAATAAGTTTTGTGGCCATTAGTGAAATATCCTTTTTTGTATCTAATCGTTTATTTATTCAACTCTAATCGCCAAGTGTCGACGATTATTTAAACAATAATATATATAGAGATATAATAATATATATACAAATACATATGTATGATGTATATTACGCGCAAACACTTTTACGTACAGAATAATAGAGCATTTGTAGGAGACAATACCATTTTCTCCGATCCGCTGATACCGTTTTTCAACGAGAATCATTTCATCGCAATAAACATAAAATTCGTTCGTGATTTGTTGTGTCATTGATATTTGTTAGAGAATTGAAAAAATAGATATAGCGATATCAATCGACAGGTGGCCAAATAAGCGTGACTTCATTTTGAGCGGATTCAGGCAGCCATTTCTGATACGCCTCCAGCAAGAAGTGCCTGTCGTTTTTCCAAATTTCGATCAATTTATCCCTCGACATAATTCCTCTGGATAAAAGTACTTTGATAAGAGTTTCGGTCCTTGGCAATAATTTTGCCCAAAAAGCCTCGACACTGCTCGGTGTTGAGAGCAGCGATGGAACGAAACGCTTGAGTTTAGGGAAAACTTGACCGTCCAGGAAATATTTAGCGAATATTTTAACGCCTTCTCTATTCGTTGGATATTCGATTTCCATCGGTGGTAATTCCCAACTTTGTGGCCCAAAGGTACCGCTCATTTGGCACATTACTTTTCCGCTTTCCTCGTCGTACCTCGCTGTGCAGCCGGCTTTCGTCGTATTCATTGTACAAAGTGCTGGAACGAATTTCGGCAACCATTCAGGTTCTATCGCAGTGATTCCTCGCATGTACAATTTGTTCGTCTCGTACACTTCCTGGTACACGACCCA
Organism: Campoletis sonorensis; assembly: GCA_013761285.1. Lineage (NCBI taxonomy): Eukaryota > Metazoa > Arthropoda > Insecta > Hymenoptera > Ichneumonidae > Campoletis > Campoletis sonorensis. The sequence continues at coordinate 1,427,625 of JACEOJ010000077.1, read as the reverse complement.
TTCTGGACTGGTTTTTCGTAAAACGCAGCTTGAATGCATAAACACTGGATCTTCCATTTCTATGGTTCTGTAAGCGTGTTTCCATTTCGCTTTGTCCTGATCCTCTTTTATCTCGTCCGGTGATACCTTTCGAGCCACCTGGTCGCCCATACCAGCCAAGACGATTTGTCGAAGAAGTTTTGCTTCTACTTCAGTGGGTGGTGGCATATTAGGATCAATTTCAAGATCCAAACCTGGTATGTTTACAAGAATTTCGTTGGTCAATTGTTGCCTCAATTTCCGCACTTCTGCGATAGCTTTTGGTCTCAAACCGTGCTCTTCGCAAAATTTCTGTATTTTACCGCGTGAGCTAGCGTACTCGGCGGCCCCGACGGCTCTTACGAGTACCATCGGGTCGCCGAGTAACAGACTGTTTCCGGTACCAGCCCAAAATCTTCGCGTCTGAAGCCATTTGGTTTTGGCAGCACCGTCTGTTCCGAGCCCTTCGACAAGAACTTCCTGCACCGAGAGCGCAGCAACCATGCAAATTGTATATTTCAACAAATTTTGTTGTTGCGACACAGCAAGCATTTTACCGTATCGCGGGGCTACCGGAAACGCGGCTATACTTCGTCCCAGCGAATTAACTTTCGAGCTGTAAGTGTCGGGCCCACGTTGAACTGATTTTTCCAATGCTCCGAGTATACGCAATCTCCTCTCGGCGGCTTGCAACTGCAGCTTATCCGGCGGCGATGGGAATGGAAAATTAACAACTTTGTCGATGTTCATTACTTTCATTTGCAGCAACAAATCGTCCACGGGTTTACGGCGAATTTCCGGCTCGCTGAATTTTTCAAACTGATCGTTGAACACGGCTGAAGAGTATAATCTGTAACAATGACCAGGAGCAGTTCTGCCGGCTCTGCCTGCTCGTTGATTCGCCGCGGCTTGGCTGGCATAGCAAATCCGATAAGTACTGACGCCAGTTACTTTGTCGTACATTCGTGTTTTACAACGTCCACTATCAACTACGTATTTTACATTTGGTATAGTCAACGACGTTTCTGCAACGTTAGTCGCGACAACACAAAGACGGCAACCTTCTGGAACAGGCTCAAAAACCCGAGCTTGTTTGTGACCCGGAAGCAAGGAATAGAGTGGTAAAACCCAGAGAGGTTGCGAAGTCGACGGGCTTTTTAATTCGAGGATGTCTTCATCCTCGTCCTCGTCTTCGTCGATATTGAGCTCGTCCATGTCGTCGTTATCTTCCACGTCGAAAAAATCCTCTCGAGTATCGTCTTCTGGAATGGCCGAGTATTTGTCCAAATCAATTTTTGGCAAATCAACAATTGATTTTTTCCGTTTGTTTTTCATTCGCCTCAAAGCCCCTCTCGCTTCAAATTCTTCCTCCGAGTCTACTTCGCACCGAGTCTCAATTACATCAGAATCCTCGTCCGCTCCTTTCCCATTGGAGGAGTGAATTCTCGATCTCCTGTAAGGAAATGCCTTTCGCAAACGGCGCACCACGGTGTTAACTTCGTGTTGCCCTGTTAAAAACACGAGGATTCCACCTTCCGGTAAACGCGTATGAATCTTTACGGCTTTTTTAATCGCATCGAGAACATAATTCGAACTGGTGCGTCTGTTGAAGTGTATGGTCACGGGGAATTGTCGAGATTCTACTTTGATAACGGGGGGTCGAACTTTAAACAGCTTCGGATTGCCAATGAAGTCTTCCACTCGCAGAGTGGCCGACATTATGACGAGCTTCAAGGGATCGTTTCTTTTGGCACGTAGTGGCACAATACGTGATAACAATCCTATAAGGATATCCGTATAAACGCTACGTTCGTGTGCTTCGTCCAATATTATGACCGAATACTTCGTCAACAAAAAATCTGTTTGCACCTCCTTGAGCAATACACCATCAGTCATAAATTTTATTTTCGTTTCAGTCCCGACGTTTCCCTCGAAACGTATCAAATAAGATACTTCTTTGCTCGTTAGATTCATCTCGTGTCCTATTCTTTTGCTCATTGACATTGCTGCTACTCTTCTCGGCTCGGTGACCCCGATCATTCGAGTTTTCGCGTAACCAGCTTCGTACAAAAATTGCGGTACTTGCGTCGTTTTTCCTACAAAGTACATTGGTCTCTTATAGTCGCAATAAAAAATGAACATACACTTGAGTAATTTGACTAATTCGTGATCGATAAAATAAATCGAAACAATTTGGATGTTCAACTTGAAAAGCGTCTACTTACCACTTCCTGTTTCTCCAGTAATAATGACAACAGGATTTTCATTTATAGCTTCAACGATACTCTGTTCCTCTGCCAAAACAGGAAGCTTCAGTCTCGCTTCTTGTACTTCAGCTGTTCTATTAACCGCCACAAATACTGCAGGTACACGATCTTTTTTTTCTACCGTCTGTGTCCCCGGTGGTTTTGCTTTCGGTACAACTGGGGGACTCGAGGTCTCAACAGTTACAGCTTTAGATTTTTTCGCAGTGATCTTTTTTTCTTCTTGAGGCTGGGACGTTTTATCCACGATTTTTCGTTCATTCCCATTCTCGTTGTCCTCAGATTCGCTAGACACTGACTCATCTTCACTAGAATCCTGGAGCATATATAAAATGCAATGATTAATTCAACTGGGCGAGTTATGAAGTTCAATGGCGATGTGATATCAGTTAAAATCATCAAATTAATAAAATCAAACAATACAAGCATATATTATTTCTCTAGCAGTATTCCTATTAAATTTTTACTTCCATTCAGATCCATAGCAGGGATATAATTAATTAACATGATTAAAGTAGGGAGTGATAAATGAATGAACTTGAAAATTATTTGCAGGTAGTTCTGCAACTGTTGACTTGTCACTTTCGTTTTTTTCAGATGCCCAAGTCAATTATTCATTCTTACGATTTGTTTAAGCCAAAATATCTGATTCACAGTAGTTGAATGACTGTTAAACTTTCGAAATAGTTTTTTGTAAAGTTTAATGCAAAAATAAAATAAATTGACCATGAATTCGGATTACGGCATGTATCATTCATCTAGAAAAATGTCAATAATGATTAATTCAACGATATCGCTGTATAAAATTATTACGGAAAAGAAACTTACATCTAAACTAATAACATTTGGGTCCGTTGATCTATTTGGCTTGGATTCCTCTTCGAGAACTGCCAGTCTCATTCTTTTACTACCTTTGATGGCATTTATCACTTCATCAGGTTCATCATCCTCTTTGTTGTGGTCTGTACTCTTTGGTCCAAGTTCTGGAGCATTGGATTCTTTGATATAGCGTTTTAAACCTTTGGTTTGGACGGTTGTCAAGGAAACATATTGTTTGAGCTCGTCCTCGGGTGCTTGAACTTTTGACAGCTCATCTAGAAGATTGGCTCTCTGTTAATGACCGAGAACATGTTAATAAAAGGAAGCTGTTGTCATCGTGCTTAAATCTCGTACTGTCATTCATTTCCAAGCGTATGTCACATTACCTGCAATTTTTTTTCTTTCCGTTCAACTACTTTTTCCAATTGTTTGCGTCGTTTTTTCGACAACAGACGGATATTCGTTAACCTCCTATCCTTGTTCTTGGTCTTGCGTTTCTCACTGGGCAGTACCAAAGCGTTGCAATTGTCATAATTGTCTGGGCGATGTTTTATATCAATTCCGATCTGCGTTCCGAAATGTTGCAAAATTGATGATTTGAATAATGCGATGAAATTTAAATGCTTTCTAAATCGAATAAATATGTGAATTATAGAAAATGGCAGATACCTGTTTCGTAGCGGAATCGTCGATTTCTACCGCAGGAACGTGTCGGGACTTCCAATTATAACCCTTTTTCCCCATTTTAATTATCTTTATCTTTGTTTTTCCGTATTATTAAAAAATCAATTTTATTCATTTACAGCTGAATTCGAAACAGAGATACTGCATCAAAATGTTGACAATTAGGTTATGTTTGCGCAGTGCGACATCGAGCAACGCACGTGGAATCGCAGCGTGTCTACTGTCTACAAAGTGGTGCCCGGCTTGCCACCAGTCACCAGTCACTACAGGGGCACAGGGGTTTAGTGTCGGGCACTCAAGGCGAAGAACGACTGAAGAAGATTCCTATGACACCGATGGTTGTATTGTTTATGGTCACTAGATTACGATTAGGTGGCGTTCGTGCCAACGAGCTATAGAGTTTGGCATGGCGACTATAAGAAAGGAGACTAAACTTCCTATTTTGGATTCTATAATTGAAAAAGTCCCCGGGAGAGATTAATAATTATACTTTATACTTTTTTATTAATAATAATGATAATAATAATAATAATAAGAAAAGATGGTGTCTGGCTTGAAGTACAAAAATTATGAAGAGAGGAAAAACTGTATGTTTTTTTGACAAGTGGCGCTTCGATCACTTGAAGGAGTAGGAGTGGGGGTATCAAGACTGCCACAGAGCCAAGAGGTTTTTCTGCGAGTCGCTAAACACTCAAAACAACATGATACTCTGACAGCAAAAACACTGTACACAATTAGGAAATACTATTAGCGTTGAATCGATCTATTTCACTGAGTCCCAAATACAAAAACAATGGCTGATTCAGATGAGGAGAATTTTGTGACGTTTGGAAACGCCTTGGACCCACTCGACGAAGGTTAGTATAAAAATTCTTGAGGAATTTTGTGTATCCTTTAAGTGTTACTTCACGATCAAGGAAATCAGTTTCGAATCCGTTTTAACGTACTAATTCACGGTGATTCAATGCTGAAAGTTTTTCTTTTCAACTATATAGCATTCTCCTTAAAATTTAGCTTATTTTTGAATTTTCGACATAACCCCAAAAAAAAAACGCGTTTATCCCGGCCCGGCATTGGTTTGTATGATTATTTAGCACAAGTGCTTTGAATGTAATACTTTATTTTCTCGACCCTTCATGCTTGTGCGCTTCACATCCTTCAATTGCCGTTCTACTTTTGCCATCTACGCATGTTTTTGTCTTTCGAAACTTTTAAATATCGTGGTGTATTTTCGAAATCATTAGCGATGCATCTTATCCTTAATTCTTTCAATTGCAGAGAGTTTACCAAGGAAAAAACCAGTCACAATAGAGGATCAATATGCGGTGGATGCGCAAGGCAGGCGAAGATTCCATGGCGCATTTACCGGTGGATTCTCGGCAGGGTACTTCAACAGTGTTGGAACGAGAGACGGATGGCGCCCTCAACAATTCAAATCATCACGAAGTAGTAAAGCTGGAGGTGTTTTGCAACGTCCCCAAGATTTTATGGATGAAGAAGATACAAGCGAATTTGGAATCGCGCCTACAGCCATAAGAGCACATAGTGATTTTACTGATCATGGCAGAAGAGGCACCAAGAGAGAACGACAGAGACCAGATGATGATGGCCCAATTCCTGGTGTACCTGTGCTCAAAGAATTATTAAAGCCCGTCAAGTAAGTATTTCTACGATTTAAAAAAATCATTCTCTGTGAATGTCCACGGGCTTTTGAAAGTCCGAGCTCTTTAAATTCATTACATTTAACTGATTTTTTCAGTTCCTGGAAGGTCTAGAAGATTTTTGTTTATAGCTGGTTTTCCGATTTTGTTGAATTTTGAGAGCATTAATTTTAAGGGTTCTGAAGGTTTTAAAGACTTTGTTGCGGACAAAGAGACAAACGTTTGTAGAATATTCTGTTTTAAAAATGCAACACACACTCACTTAGAAGGGAGGAAAAAAGTTATTAGATGTGGAAAAAGTAGCAATCTTTTGGAGCAATTGAGTACCTGTTTTCTTGATTGAAAACATGTACTCTAAGACCTATTTCCAATTATCTTCAATGCAATAACGTGGTTCGTGAACACAAAAAATTACTCGAACAATTTTCTCAAAATTTTTCATAACGTATCATTACTTACGTATTTATCGAACTCAATCAATTCATTAATTTATTGATTCATTAATTTGATAATTGGCATTGAATAGTTTTGCCCTTCGACGATAATTCCGAAGTTATTCAGGTTTCATGCTTAACCCAATGGAGTTATTGTTGCAGAGATACGGTCGGTGTAACGCTGCTGAAGAAAATGGGTTGGCGTCCGGGTCAGGGAATCGGACCCCGAGTTACGAAGCGTGAGAAGGTCCGAACGAAGCAGCGAAACGATGGAGTGAAGATTTATGGTTGTTCGTTGCCGAATCAGGTTGGAAAAGTCGATGACGAGGATTCGGAAACTTCGGAAGATGCTAATGATGAGGTACTGTTTGCCCCGGACGATTACGAGCCATTTATCTGCAATCCAAAGGATAATTACTTCGGCATCGGTTACTCAGGTCTAGACAGGCGTCCAGTTCTCTCGGGTCACGTGAATCTTTTTGAAGAACCTACGTCGTTCAAGCTTCAGGAAAAAAATAAAAAATTGTCAATACGCGGTCAGGCTTTTGGGGTGGGCGCTTTTGAGGCTGACGATGAAGATATTTATCAGCGCGATGATATGTCGCGTTACGATTTTGCTCTCGGACCTGAGAAAAAAGCGCCAAACTCACGTTGGTCCGAAAAACACAATGAATCAGAACGCTCCAAAGAAAATCATTTGGAAGGCTTTGTCCCGGCGACCAAGAATCTCGAGAGAAAAATTCATTTTGAACCACCCGAATTGCCAAGGGACTTCGCCCCTTATCGCATAGTCCGTAAAAGCCGTTTTCATCCACCTATCGAGCCTATCAATAGCTTTGACAATGCCCGCAATAAGGACTTAGCACGTCCTCACTTAAGCGCTATCGATAGAGCTAGAATTCTCGGCGAATCTTCCCTAAACATTCAAAACCAAACTCTTCCTAGCGCGACACAGAGTGATGTTGACTCAAAACCAACAAGCGTAGCTGTTAATATAATAACGAGAACGTTAAATCTTCATGGAAGGGAACAAACATCAGAGAGGAGATCGCAAAATCCGCGGGAAAAATCAGCGGGCACTGCATGGCTCGAAAAATTGAGTTCCAAGAGTTTCGTGAGTGGTGGCGTCGAAAACAAAGACTCTGGGGCTTCCGGGAGTTTGAAAAATCTTCAAGATTTCAAGACCGACATAGATGGTAGCCGAGTGCCTAAACCCTCCGTTATGGACCCCGATAAACAGGCGAGATTCGAAAAATTCGTAACATTAGCAAAAAAAGGCGAAAAACACAAGTTAGAGAGTTTTCAGCCTTTATTAATGACCGAATGGGAGAGAGAACAAGAGAGACAGGAGTTCGAACAAGCGACAAGAATTTTCAATACAATGGAACCCGTAGTGGACACTCCGACGAGCCATCCTATAAATCAATCCAACGACCCAACAATGAGTGGTAAATTTGTTGGCAGTGGTGCCGAAGCAGAAGGACAATCCAAAACCGAAGCTGCCGAAGATCAGATGAAAAGTGCTGCGAAAATGAAACTCTTTGGAAAATTAACAAGGACGCGAGAACCATGGCAACCTGCTAGTATTGTTTGCAAAAGATTCAATATCCCGGAGCCTCGAAGTGGATGCACCAGATTGGAGAAAACGACAAAGAACAAGAGATGCTCGGTTTTCGAATCGTTAGATTTCTCTGGGATCACAAACAGATTCGAGGGCTCCACGGAGCGGGTAGAATCGTTTAATGAGCCACACCTTCCGTATGTGCCAAAGGAGAATACGTCGAACGACGCGGTCACTTGCACGAGGATCTTCGATGATTCGGATATCGACGCTTCATCCAGCAAAATCACCGACAAAATGCGAAATTTCGAGGTTTCGTACGAGAAAGTTTTTGGTCGTGGTGATGTTTCCCAGAGTATAAATGATCCTATGAAAAGCCTCAATAATACGAACGTTGAAGAACATCAGGAACAGTCGTCTCCGTCGAAGAAAAACACCTCAGTGGTTTCCGAAGCAAAGAACAGTTCGGTGGAGAAAAAAGATCTTTTCAAGGCGATATTTCTGAGTAGTAGCGAAGACTCTGAGTCGGAAAATGAAGTCGATGAAGACGACAGCGAAGCCGTTAAATCTTTGCTCATAGGAAAAACACCTGGTCAGTTGAATCTTCAGAGAAACACTTCGCCTCCTAGAGGAATTTTCGCCAATCTCGATCTCGACAGTCTTACCAAACCGAAGAACATGTTGAGTTCATCAACAGATGAAACGTCTACGATTGAAAATAAAAACTTGGTGGATGAGGAAAGTGATAGAATGGAGGCGAGTAACGACGAGGTTGAAAGCAATCAAAACGAACCTTCCAAAACACCCGAAGTCGAACTTTTGGCCGACATGTACGGTCCTGCACTTCCCACAAAGAATCCCGTAGGCTCTGGAAATTCCAATAGAGAGGAAGCACCGTGTTCGACCGAATTGCAACATCAAAGATCGCTGTTCAAAAGTATCGTCGTTACGAAAAAAGACTATGATGACAGGGACAGAATAAAAGGAAAATGGGTCGAACGTGGGAAAGCGAAAAAATCGAAAAAAGACAAACATAAACATAAACACAAAGAAAAAGAACGTTCAAAGCACAAACACAAATCAAAGAGAGACAAACGCTGACGAAACTGTGATAGTCATTGCGGTTAAATAAATTGAATTTTGTCGTTAGCTATTGAATCAAGGAAGTTGTTTGGTAACCCGACCCTTTCCCACAGCCGCAAGCTCATATGAATTTGATAGAACATTGAAAATCCGCGTTTACTCATGAATGAAAAACTTTGTGAGTGTTCATTTTCGAACAAGTGAGTTAATTCAACCATAATGGTTGAGTTTGTCGGCTCGGCATAGAGCGTGGGGAACGCTCCAGTGGCGATGAGAGAAAATGGAAGTGAGCTGAGAGGTCTCGAGCTCGGATCATCGCAGTCTGAAGCGAAAGCGCTATCCACTGCGCTATGGTCACCTATATTCTCTCTCGTGCAAATCGTGTATTCAGATGGAACCCTGGATCGTCACCCATCTCTTCTTTGAATTCGACCTTATCGATTAACGTTACGTTGTATTTTTCGTAGATTTGCCGCTGTGGGCTTATACTTTTATGCGTCGTCTTTGAGGGCTTTTTATTCCTGCGCCGCCTATAGGCTAAGTTTTCGCTGCTGTGGGTTATTTTGTAGATTTGTGTGAATGCATTGTTGGTCCGGAAACTTCTAACACCAATTTAATGGTCGAGCTTGTCGGTATTTTACAAAGCGTGAAGATCGACCCAGTAACGATGAGAGAAAATAGAGGTGAGCCGAGAGGTTTGAGGCTAGAGTCCTAGCCAGTGCGCTATGACTACCTGTATTCTCTCTATCCTAAATCTTCGTGATGACGTAACACAGGGACACTGGAGAGAAGGAGTGGACGAGGCGCACTTCAGACATGTGCACGAAATTCTGTCCGGAAGCGGTGGCGCTGTATGCAAAAAGATCCTATTAGACAGACGCACACAGCCCATCAGTGATGAATTCTATAACTACTATATGTATCGGATCTTTACACCTGGTTGCAGAATCCAGAACTGCTTTCAAGACGGGTTTTTGAAGACCCCCCCACCACTTATTTTCCTGTGCTGTTTCTACTCCTTATGTCTAGTCTCCCTGACGTAGCACTTGAAACGGCAGGAACTTGACAAAATGGAGCAGATCAAATGCATGCGTGGAACTCCGGAACTGCATGTCGTGAACACATTTATAACCGCTGATCGTCACCCTTACCTGGGGCGTCTCGTCATATGCAAGTACAGTGCGATGCCCCGCCGTACCCGGGTCGTCGAACTTTTTGAACTTGAGTTTTCACTGCCACGATGATTGCGAAGACGCAATGTTGTTAGGTCATAAACGTGGTTTATGAACAGTGCCCAGCTGTTGACAGAGCGATGGCAGAGAAAGGTGCCTTTATACAGGCTTCTCAAACTACAGTGTTTGATTTAATTTCGTTCAATACAGTTGAGACATGAGAGGAATTCAATTTCGATTACGATCGATGGTGCAGGAAACTAAATCCTTTTGGTCGTTCTATACAAATAGGGTTGCAAAGAAATGAAAGTAGACATATTTGACGAAATGATTTATTGCATAACAAAGCCAAACAAAATTGTGGGGTGGGCCGGTCTCCAGTTGTTATGATGGCAAGTAGTTTGCAGTCGATCTACACGTTCGAAGAGTTCTGCGTGATACTGTTCCCCTTGTCGTGACGTAATCACTGCGCATAAATAATATTTGAACCAACCAGAGATATGCCATGGACAGTGCGGTGGAAGTGATTGAATGGGCATAATTTACAAAAGTTCTACCACAACGGCAGTGCTGGGTCGTTGATATTTCGGGAGTTTATGTGCACTCCACGTTGACACTCCTGTAAAGTCACGTGGTTTTTTACAAATTGTTACGAATTTGCCTCCACCGGTTGGCACAGATTAAACTCACTACGGATGGAGACTCCTAGCGTAGGCTACGTCGCATAGTTGATACGATGCATATTTACCTCTTTATTTTTTTGAAGTGCTTCGATTTTTCAAAAAAAGTAACCGTTGCAGTTCTTCGTTGCTCGTTATAACGTAGGCGTTGTAACGTTGGTTTACGTCATAACGTGCAACGATAGAAACTTATTGTGAGTTGAAATGTAAAAGCTGTCGCTTGCAACATAACCACAAACCCAAACAACGTACTGTTCTCTAAATGACACCACACAAAGCTACCTCACGCGCATCGCTCGAATGGAAACAAACCACCAATTGCACAAATCGAATTTGTTTCGACATATGAATTACTTATGACATAGAGCAGCCCGACATAGTATTTACTGTGATATAACTCCTATACTCATACGTATACTTGTTCCTTTCCATACCTCTTCGTGTGGCACGAACTTGGTGGATATATATGCTTACACGACTCCGTTCTAGATGGTTGGTGACAATCTTTCGTGTGGTCCAGATGTTTCGTCCAATGCCGCGCATATAAGCTCGGTTTGATTTTATCCAACATGGTTTCGAGATGGGAGTAGCTGGAGTTCAAGTTCGATGAATGTCGGCGAAACCTGGGCACTCTTTGACATTTTACACTTATAGGTTATAGTGAAATAAAAGTATACATGGCTTATTAACGTCTGCCTTGCAGTGGAAAGCTAATGGAAAACATATTTCTACGTCTAGCGCACCACCGATTCTGCCGAGCGTAGAGTAGCCAAAATTCTGCAGTATCTGCAGGCGTCGCATAAACCTGTTGGAAGACCTCGTTGTAATATTCTTGCCCTTCCCGTAAGAAAATCGCCGCACGTAAAGAGTATCGGAACCACACATAAACATGTTTCGGACAGAAGTGGTGGTAATGATAGCATCGGCAAGAAAACTCCAGGAACGGCATTTCTAATCCGACATAGCCGTTGATCCGGCGGCAGGTTGAGTGCGATCCATGTTTACACCTGTGTAAATGCACGTGGATTCGCAAAAAATCTCCAATTTCGGACAAGTTCATAAATTTTTTGCCACCCGGTGGCTTGATCCCACCGAATATGGGCATGACGCTTTCGACATTTATAAGTATACGATTGCTTCGATTTCTCTCCGGGTCGTGATTATACTCCACTTCGATTTCTTGCAAGTTAAGAAAAACGACTTGAATCTTATGAGTCGATAGCTGCCACAGTCGATCTTGAAAAGTTCCATCCTCTTCCCCATCAGGCGACATGGCTCTAACTAAATTCCGAAAATCCACAAATTTAAGAAAACGGCTCAGGTAATAAACCATTTCCACGGGCAAAGAAACTTGCCGTGGCGTGAAGTACGCGGGTGCGAGAGCTCTTGATGTTTCGTCTCTTGGAGACTCCATGCTGATTCCAGTCGATCTCGAACTTCCCATGTCTTTTTTCCCCCTTGCAGCCGCGATAAGAACGATCACGTGGCGAACGTGCCGTCGATCAAACAGAACTAGTTCCAACTGGCGATTTACTCCCCGTTTTATATTTGTACAAGTAGGATCATTGAACCAGAAATAGATACAAAGAAAAAACAAAATCCTTCTTATTTTTCGCAGAGTTTTCAGAAGTAACAGATTGGAGATCATAAAATTGCACTTAGATAGTTGAAGGGTCCATAAAATGTGTTACGACTGTGATGATAGATCCGAACAGCTGACCTTGACGTTGCCCGTCATGAAAATTGGCGAGCGACGTATTATTCGCGCGATCATTTGCGGTCGTATTCGTTCGGAACAATTTGCGGTCGAACATTCGGACAACAATGATTATTTTCTCGGTATTCATTTCTTGTTTACGACTGTGATGACAGATCCGAACAGCTGACATCGGCGGCATGAAAATTCCCGAGCCGGGTGTTATTGGCGCCATCATGTAACGACTTGTGGGCGTATTCTGAACATTCGGACAACAATTATTATTTTGTTTGTATCTATTTCTTGTTTAATGTCATGTTCACTTGTTGACGGCAGACCAATATCAATTACAACTTAAACTTCAGTTGCTTTCATCTTGAAACCAATTCAAATGAAATTAAACCGAGTTCATACAGTGAAACATTTGGACCACCAAAAATATTGTCACTTACCATATAGATAGTAAAAACTGTAAAAACTAAGGGGTAAGGAGAACAGTAATCGTGTTGTTTCTCAATCGCACTCTTGGAGATAACCTTCAAATGCAAGGTGGTGTGAATAGATAAATTTAAGGTTCGTTATATCCAGACAATTGGAATAGCCTTATTCAAATGATATTAAAAGGGCAGGGTCAACCCTGGACAACTTTACGAGACATTGTTGTGTATATCTATATATATGCGCGGATGACGCCGCGTACAGTTGCCTGGTGCTGAGTTGAAACCCTACCGTCAAAAGAGTAAACTCGTCAAGTCGAATCATGGATCAAAAAAAAGATTACGAAGAAACACAAAATCCTTCTTGTTTTCTTGTAATAGATTAAAAGTCATAAAATAGCACTCAGGTATGTGAGGGCCTCACAAAATTTATTGCCACTATTATTGTGTTGATCGCGATGAAAGATCCCATCTGCTGACGTCGACGTCGTTTGTCATGAAAATTCATGAGTGTCGTTTTAATCGCACCATCGTTTTATTACTTGCGCGAATTTTGAGAATTCGTAGAACAAATATAATTTAGTTTGTATTTTTTTTTGGATCAATGATTTCACTCCTCGAGGGGAGGTGGTGTGAAGAGATCAATTGGAGCTTCATTAGATCCTGATGAATGGGATGGTCCTATTCAAGTGATGTAAAAAGCGTATACTACGTCTAAATGGATACACAAATACTCCGATACATTATTTCATTCGTGACTGTGCGAAGGAGTCGTGATCACTAACGGCGGTACTATCGATAGTCATACGACCTCAAGGCCTCGATATGCATGTGTTGCTGAGCCATTGTACACCTTCAATACATTGCTACAGAGTAGACCGACTGCAGATATCCCTCAATAGTTACCGGTCGTGTTTCTGCATTCGGTTTGCAAGCGGAGATAGATCGTGGTTGTTCTAACGTCTCGTAATAATTCTATCGGTGACGATTTCCTAGGAGGCCTCTGATTCCGTAACTATTTCGTTATAGTTTTTGGTGGTGCTACCCTATCCTTATTGCACGCATAACGATACCGAAAACTGTCGCTATGAGTTACAGAATCGGGACTCAAACCACGAACCAAGCTCATATGTCATGCTTCAGACAAAAACAACTTGGGCTACAAAAAATTAAGCGAGGCTGATAAACTTGGTTCTTACAAGCATGTGATCCCCATACTCAAGGTCATGTTTTTGCAGAACGAAAGTAATAGTTTTTCAGTCAATCTGCCTTCTTCGTTGAAATCAAATGGTAACACTTGTGTTTCTTAGCCTCTATAAGCGTCTTTGCTACTTGGACATATCGTAAGCATCGTAGTCCGAGTGTGCTCTGCAGTCATAAAGTTACTTTAAGTGTTTTATATAATCTCGACATGAGATCAATTGTTCATCTTTACAAAGAGATTTCCAACATTATTTGGACAAGATAGTTGATGACCACCGTCGCATCGTCGACTTCAAACGTCTCAACAACCTGAACGTGTTGGATGCTGTTCGCGAAGTACAATATTTCAGTTGGTTTTTATGGAAAGTGAATGCCTTCTATTGAAGTTTTTGAACGTGCAATGGTTCAAAGTAAACTGGTTATTCGCACTGGCTGTCACTTCGCTCCATGCTCAACGCGTAAAACTATCCAATCAGAAATTGATATAAACAAAAATAATAGCCATCCACTGGATTCATTTGCGATGGCTTTGCGGGTTATTGCGGGTTATGAAACGAGGATTTGTGCTGTCATTTGTTAACGAAGGCAAACGCGAGTTTTGTTAACAAATGTTCTGATCACGAACGACGCCAAGGCCAGCCGTTCCTAGATATCGTTACAACGGTGATAGATGATCTGAAGTTCACCATGTGCGTTAATATATTGCAATAGTAAATGATCACTACATGTAGGATATTATTACCCGTACGAACAATGCGATAAAGACCAAATTGTGACACTTGTTTCTACTAAAAAAGTTCAATGTACAGAACAATAGCCGTTGCGGGTGCCGTAAAGATAGCTTGTAAATTTACCATCAGTGGGATTGTCATTTCACAGTATTGAAGTAAGTAATTATTGTTGTAAGATTGTAGTAACATGTCTTCCCGTTGGGCTTGAAGGAAGTCAGATTGTCTGACAGTTCTCTACTTTCCGTTATGTGAAAACACGATCTGAACTTTGGTGACCACTCGATCCAAGCTTATTTGTCTTGTTTATTCAGATTGTTTGTCATTGGAATAATGTCCCCAAGATTCCGATTACGAGACGATAAAGCGATCATCTTCGCCATTTCACTATTGCAAACTGAATGTAAAAAAAAAGGGTTGCTGTAGAGTGACATCTGCGGACGGTTTGCTCAGTGGCAATGGTTTCTAGGTGAAATGACTCAAGGACACATGCACATTGAAGCTTTCCTTTCTATCGATAGACACGATAGACGATGAACGATAGACAGAAAAATAGTGCTGCTCTGACGATAATGATCCTTTTGTTCGAGAGCTACATTTGCGCCGCTCAAAGCTAGGAAAAGAAACGATTGACGAGTCCATAGTTGGTACAATAGCTTTGCCTCCTTATCCATGCCATGGATGATGAATCATATCAAACAGTACGACCGGCGATAGAAAAAAGTGACCTTTGTAGATTGGCTGAAGTGTTCAATCAACGCTGACAACCGTTAGTGCATTTGTATTACTCAGCAGATTTTACACGCAGCTTGAGCGCTCACCTATCAGGCGGGGCGTGGCACGAACAATACCTTAGTGGGAGTATGAGCCAATAGTAGGAGAAATTGACAGTGTAACATGTGAGCAGCCGATTTACACTGTGATTCCTTTTCTAAGAGTGGCGTTCTTGTTTCGGGAAGATTAAGCAAAACACGAAGTTTGTGATCATGTTTATTTCTCTTTCGATGTTTGAGTTCAAAGTGCCGTGAGTGGTGTTCCTGCTGGGAGCGGGCAAGCTGCACTGCTAGCCGGTGCTTGCGAGAGGTTTGAGACCTCTCTCCGCCTGGGGAGGGAGCGAGAGCTAGTCTAGACTCTAGACTCGACGGGCAGCCAGGACACACTTTCCGACATTTTTGTGTGGCAAAGAAATTCACCAAAAGTGCTGGTCTGATTATCATCACAGCATTTTTTTTGGTCATTCTACACAAATAGGTTTGCAAAGAAATAAAAGTAGACATATTTGACGAAATTATTTATTCGCAAAACAAAGCTAAACAAAAATTGTGGGTTGGGCCGGTCTCCAGTTATTATGATGGCTCTGCGTGACACTCAACCTAAGGGAACGCTAATTTGTATTCACCCAGGAGGAAGATACAAGTGATCCCATGAACAAGTATTTTTATTTGTTACATTATTCTTCTGCATGACGCATTTTTCAAGATGATCGAATCGTCTTGTGGTTGTAAAAAACTTACTGGACTTTTTTTTTTTTGGAGTGCTTCGATTTTTCAAAAATAGTAACAGTTGCACTCTGTTCTTCGTTGCTCGTTGTAATGTAGACGTTTTAACTTTCGTTTACGTGGTAACGTGCAACGCCAAAAACTTATCGTGATTCAAAGTGTAATAGCTGTTGCTTGCAACATAACCACAGGTAAACTGTACATTGTTGAGAAAAAATTGTATCCAACATGGTTTCGAGATGGGACCGGCTGGAGTTCAAGTTCGATGAACGTCCGCGGAAACTGAGCACTTTTTGTAATTCTACACTAGGAAGTTGCAGTCAAATAAAAGTATAATTGGTTTATACACTTCTGCTTTGCAGTGAAAAGTTAATGGAATACACATTTCTACATCAAGCGCACCACTTATCGTGCCGAGAGACGAGTAGCCAAAATTCTAGACTATCTTCTATAGGCTCGTCAACGAAGGTGGTATGCTGTAGTGATTGCAGATGTTTGAATTCCTCGTGGTAACTCACTTGAGATTCTTGTATCAAAATCGCTGCGTTTAGATAATATTTGAACCATGCACAAACATGGTTTGGACAGAAGTGGTGGTAATGATCGTATCGGCAACGAGACTTCAGGAACGGCATTTCTAATTGCACCTGGCCGATATTCCGGCAGCATTTTGTGTGCGATCCATGTTCACACATGTGTAAATGCACGTGCATTCGCACAAAATGTCTAACTTCGGACAAGTTCATAAATTTTTTGCCACCCGGTGGCTTGATCCCACCGAATACTGACATGACGCTTTCGACATTTATAAGTATGCGATTGCTTTGATCTCTCTCCGGGTTGTAATTATACTCCACTTCGATGTGTTCCAAGTTAAGAAAAATGAGTTGAATTTTATGAGTCGATAGCTGCCCCAGTCGATCTTGAAAAGTTCCATCCTCTTCCCCATCAGGCGACATAGCGCTAACTAAATTCCGAAAATCCTCAAATTCAAGAAAACGGCTCAGGTAATAAACCATTTTCATTGGCAAAGTAACTTGCCGTGGTGTGGAGTACGCGGGTGCGAGAGCTCTTGATGTTTCGTCTCTTGGAGACTCCATGCTGATTCCAGTCGATCTCGCACTTTCCATTTCTTTTTTCCTCTTCGCAGCCGCGATAAGAATGGTCACGTCGCTACCGTGCCGCAAACGAAACTAGTTCCCACTGACGATTTACTTTTCATTTTATACTCCTGCAAGTGGGATGTTTGACCAAAAAATAGATTAAAATAAAAAACAAAATGCTTCTCACTTTTCGCAGAGTTTTCAGAATCAACGGATTGGAGATCATAAAATTGCACTTAGATATTTGAAGGGCCCATAAAATGTTTTACGACTGTGATGACGGATCCGAACAGTCGACCGCAAGGTCGTCCGTCATGAAAATTCCTGAGCCGCGTGTTACTCGCACGATCATTCGACGATTTGCGGTCGTGTTCCGAATATTCGGACAACAAAAACTATTATTTTGTTTGCATCTATTTCTCGTCCAACGGTCCCACTTGTCGAGTATAAAATGAGGAGTTTTAGCGCGAAGGAGTTTAGTTTGATCGGCGGCACGATTGCGACGAGACCGATCCTTTTGCAGCTGCGATGAGAAAAAAAGACGGAAAGTGCAAGATCGACTAGAATCAGTATGGAGTCATCAAAAGACGAAACATCAAGAGCTCTCACACCCGCGTACTTCACGCTACGGCATTGTTTTTTGCCAATGGAAACGATTTGTTACCTGAGCCGGTTCCTTAAACTTGAGGATTTCCGAAATTTAATTAGAGCTATGTGGCCCAATGGAGAAGAAGATGGGACTTTTCAAGATCGACTTTGGCGACTATCGACTCATAAAGTTCGAGTCGCGTTTCTTAACTTGCAAGAAATCGAAGTGGAGTATAATCACGACCCGGAGAGAGATCGAAGCAATCGTATACTTATAAATGTCGAAAGTGTCTTGCCAGTGTTCGGTGGGATCAAGCCACCAGATGGAAAAAAATTTATGGCCTTATCCGACGTTGAAAATTTTTTGCAAATTCACGGACGTTTACTTAAGTGTCCACATGGGGTGCACACAACCTCCCGGAATAACTGTGAGGCCCAATCAGCAATGCTGCGTATGGGGGATTTGTGCCGATACAACCATTTTCATCATTTTTGTCCACAGCATGTTTATGCGTGGTTCAAATATTATTTAAGTGCTGTGATTTCGTTACGAGAATCGCGACAATATTACAATCAGGATTTCGGAAATCTGCCATTACAAGAGCCTAGCTTCAATAGGGAGACTGCAGTCCAGGATCCCTCAGAATTTTGGCTACATGTCGCTCAGCAGAAATATTGGTGCGATCAACGGAGAAGTTTCTTTCTCTAGCGTTGGGACGTGAGGTATAAAGTATATAAACTATGTGTACTTTTATTTCACTGTAACCCTAGTAGTGTACAATGACAAAAAGTCCCCTGTTTCCTCCGATGTTGGTCGAACTTAAACTTCAGTTGCTTTCATCTTGAAACCAATTCAAATGAAATTAAACCGAGTTTATACGACGAAACATTTAGTCCACAGAAAATATTGTCACCTTGTTAATATTGTCATATTGTTATGTCCAGACGATTTTGATAGTCCTATTCAAATGATGTTAAAAGCGTACCCTCGTTAAGTCGGATGACGGATCGAAAAAAGATTAAAAGAAAAACACAAAATCCTTCTTGTTTTCTTGTAATAGATTAAAAGTCATAAAATAGCACTCAGATATATGAGGGCTTCACAAAATTTATTGCCACTATTATTGTGTTGATCGCGATGAAAGATCCCATCTGCTGACGTCGACGTCGTTTGTCATGAAAATTCATGAGTGGCGTTTTAATCGCACCATCGTTTTATTGCTTGCGAGCGAATTTTGAGAATTCGTAGAACAAATAAGATTTAGTTTGTACTTTTTTTTTGGATCAATGATTTCACTTCTCGAGGTACGAACCCAAACCACGGACCAAGCTCATATGTCATGCTTCAGACAAAAACAACTTGGGCTACAAAAACTTAAGCGAGGCTTATAAACTTGGTTCTTACAAGCATGTGATCCCCATACTCAAGGTCATGTTTTTGCAGAACGAAAGTAATAGTTTTTCAGTCAATCTGCCTTCTTCGTTGAAATCAAATGGTAACACTTGTGTTTCTTAGCCTCTATAAGCGTCTTTGCTACTTGGACATATCGTAAGCATCGTAGTCCGAGTGTGCTCTGGAGTCATAAAGTTACTTTAAGTGTTTCATATGATCTCGACATGAGATCAATTGTTTATCTTTACAAAGAGATTTCCAACATTATTGGGACAAGATAGTTGATGACCACCGTCGCATCGTCGACTTCAAACGTCTCAACAACCTGAACGTGTTGGATGCTGTTCGCGAAGTACAATATTTCAGTTGGTTTTTATGGAAAGTGAATGCCTTCGATTGATGTTTTTCCTTCTTGTGGCTGCGCAAAGAGCCGGACACGTCCTGAACGTGCAATGGTTCAAAGTAAACTGGTTATTCGCACTGGCTATCTGTTCGCTTCATGCTCAACGCGTAATACTACGCAATAAAAAAGTGATGGAAACAAAAATAATAACCTTCCACTAGATTTCTATGCGATGACTCTGCAGGTCATTGCGAGTTATCAAACGAGGATTAGTGCTGTAATTTCTTAACGACGGCTTCCGCGAGTTCTATAAACAAATGTTTTGATCATATTACCCGTTGCACTGTAGCAATAGTTCTTGGGTGCAATGACTCAAGCTCACATGCACATTGAAGCTTTCGTGACAAATGACTATCGATAGTGCTGCGTTGATTATAATGATTCTTTTGGTCAGCCACCGTTGGAATAACATATTTTGCGGGTTCGTCTTGGACGTCGCAAATGCCACTGTCGTACTTCGGTATTACTATATACGTGACGATATATTGATACCGCAGTATGGCAGTGGAACGTTTTCAACGTTCTGAGCGTATAAGTCGAACGCTCCCATTGGAGTGCTGGTATCCACTGTGTTATAGCACGCTCTGCATGTCATTTAAAGAGCACAATCCCATTCAGATCAACGCCGAGAACTGTTAGTGCATTCGTATTATCCCGCAGGATTTACACGCGCTTGAGCGTTCACCCAGTACGCGGGGCGTGGCACGAACAATACCTTAGTTGGAGTATGTTTAGTGAGACAATAGTGACAGAAATTGACAGTGGAAGATGCGACCCGCTATTTTACACTGTGATTCCTCTTGTAAGAGTGGCGTTTGGTGTTTGCGAGAGGCTTGAGACCCCCCTCCGTTTGGTGAGGGATGGAGCGACAGCTAGTCTAGACTCGACGGCTAGCCACCAGGACACGTGTTCCGACATTCTTGTATGGTAAATAAATTAATGATGAATTCCAATCAGCGTTTGTATTAACCACGAAACCTAACAGTTCCTAAGCACATTTAGCTGCGTATGCATCTGTAATAAAGATGGCCACCTACTGCCATAGCAGAAGTTTCGATAGCACGGTTTTAACTTGCGCTATGTACACGACGACATTGTCGATGGTTCTACGATGTCGACGCAGCATCGAATTTGTAATAACGTTCTCAATAAAATACAGTTGCAATATAGTTGCAATACAATAGAGGTGAACACCTCAGCAACTTCTGCATCATAAGGTCGACACCAATTTTATCTGTAGACTGAAAATTCGAATAAATTCAGCGGGTTTCAAAGATCGTACAGTGTGTACGGTTTCTAGGACTAGCAGTGGAAAATTACATCTACATGCGGTCTTTGCCCAACGCGAAAGTTCAATGCAATTGTTGTTCTATCCATCTATCGATGCTGACGTCGTAGTTGACTCGCTTGATTAAAGAGATTGATGGAGAATTTCGGCGTGAGTTTGACCGGCACGAGATTGAGACGATGGAGCACATCAAGTGCTTGCATGAGACTCTGAAATTGAACATCGTGAAAAAACTTCTAGCCGCCAATTATCACCCTGATCTGGAGCTCCTCATCATTTGCAAACCCAGTGCGATGCACCGCCGACCCAATGTGTCGAACGTTTTCATCTTGGGTTGTCAACACAACGGTTATTACGAACAATCTCTGCTGACGAACAAACGTGGTCTTTTTGAACAGTGCGGGTTATGGACATCGATGAACGACCAGTATTAGCTTGGGGCTCACAGCGGCATCCGATTCTTTTTGATACCTACCTGTCACATCATTCGCAAATCACAACCTGCCATGCGACGTTGCCACAATTTTCTTTTGATGGTGCTTGCCGATATTGTGCCGCGTATTCCCTGTCTAGTGAGTTATACTCTTAAAATGTTAAAGATATCGGTTTCGCAGTCTCCTTATGACAGATAGTAAGATGCAATCTTTTTGTTTCCTCAAAATGTCAATTTTCTTCGATAAAAACCTGGATCTGCTTTTCAGACATCTCGCTTGAACACACTTGTACACATCCAACTTATGGCTTGCCTGAAGAATATTTCTTTCAAATTATGACGTCGTTAGTAATAATATTGATTCAAATGAGGGAAATTAACAGGACGAGGTGCAATGTTTTTACAATAGAAACATTTATTCATAGAATCCGTTGTTTAGATACAACGACGTTTGATTTTCTGTATACTTTGTCCTGCCCCTGAAAAAAGGGACGTTTGCGGTGTCGTCCGTGCCGGGAAGTTGATCCCTCTTTTTCATACTTTTTTTACTCAATCACACTTCAACCTTTTTTTCACAATTGAACTGCGGTGATTTTCATTGCCTTTCCCGTTATCCAGCGGATAACGATCCCGGCACGGACAATGAAATAAGTGCACACAAGACACAGACAGGTAGATTTTTCAGAGATCAGACGAATGAAAAATTCGCGAAGAGGGCCACAAGTTTGTTAAATCGATGAAAAGATCCTGTACATGCGGTCCTTTCCTATTTTTTTTCTCAAATATCGATTGTCTTGACGCTCTGCACGATTTTTCAGCCAAGCCCATTCGGTCGCTTCAATAGACGACATGCTTTTTGACGTTAGGGACATTTTACATTCGTAGTTGTAAGGCGTCGCGAAATCAACAAATTCTGTTAAATATGTTGTTATGTCTATTTGCGGATTTGTTGTTTAATCGACACTCGGTTGAATTATTCATCACCGGCAACCACAGATTTGGTTGATTTTGCCACGACTTTCAGTGTAGCCTGTTTCTCCATTTTTGTTTATGTACAAGAATTTTGTTTCTTTTTTTCCTGGGTTTACCATCAAAGGGTAAATTCGGAACACATCCATTGTCACATCACCATTTATATCATTTTGTTTTTCAGTTTGAAGTATAAAAGGAGTGTTCTCCCGTGACGGAATATTGTGTAAAAAATAATATTAATTGAAAATTAGCAATTGACGATGAAGTAGTTGCAGGGTCAGTGTATGGTGCAAGACGCGATTAGGATTCGTGTTTCCTCACGATGATAAGTCACTCCGAGAAACGACGAACCATTCGAAACATCGGGAATAAAAACTAGTCGATGAGCATTTGAGCGTGCTGTCGAGGGCCTTCTCGAAGACTTTTCTGTTTCTTCAGAGAAGAGTAGGAAGAAGTAGATAGTGCCAATAAATGGTCAGACCTCGGTGATACGTTGTACAGAATTGATGTCCAGTGCACAATTTCCCGTTGTGTCTGGGGATTCATGAAATTCTTCCGACGGCCTTATACCTGCTGCTCTCATCTCATCTCTGACTTTTTCCACCTAGAAAACGAGAAAAAAAAATATTATAAATATATATAGAGTAAAAGAACTGATACTTTTCCAGAAGTTACTGTGACAATAACAGCAACCGAGAGCAATTAAAAATGGTCTGAATAAAAATTTCTGCACAGCAGCTTCACGTGTCACGTTTAAATTCAAATCTTACAATGAAAAAGTTACCAAACAATTACTGCCCCCAGATGTAAATATGAATCGACAATTATTCGATTATTCAGTACGTTCCACGCAAGCTTGCATACATTGCCATGGGATTGCACTTTTAATGACTACAGTCAGACAACTATATGTTACTATGGAAAAATAGTTATCATACACTTTGAATACACGTTTTATACTATAGTTGTCACGTTTCAGAGTACAATTGAGATTTTTACGAAGGGATGAGTTGTGTAATTTATGTTTCTACCCTTTTTGTGTGTGGATGGAAAGTTTTTCGTTTCACTATCGCAATTACCTGAGGATCAAATGATATTGATCTCAGCGAGAATTCGTGTGCGAGGTGTTCATAATATTTTAAAACATTTAGTGGTTTATTTTGAGTTCTACACTCAAAATAAAGAAAAGTGTTTGCAGCTAATTATAGCAGTATCCCCAACAGAGAACATAACTCTTCTTTCGCTGCAGTATATGATTTTGTTTTGTACTAAAAGTCCTACATCATTTCGCCTGAACAGTCTACTATTCTTCGCGATCTCGCTTCAACTTTCGTAGCCTTTTTTTTATTGGTTCATCGCTTTTTCTGCTCTCTTTCCCGTGGAAACGTGCTATAGTGAAACATAAATAGATATTGTAACCGATGGCGATGCCCGCTCGTTAGTGGCCAGTACTATTACGGAGCGTTTAACATTGTTAACATTGTTGGTATTCGGTTGGGTGACCGCTTTGTCAATATCGATTATTGACTGACGAGAAGAATTTCTTTGTTACAAAAATTCCGCAAATACTGTGCGAAAACTTAGGGCTTATGTAGATTTTATCAATCGAAGCAAAAGGATGTAGTATAAAATTGTTTTTAAATGAAAAATCGCCATCATGCAATATCTTGTGTTTGATTTTCGTTTGGTTAAGTTAATGAAGTTGTTTTTACTTTGAACCAAACTGATAAAAATCTTAGGAATGATAAAGTATTCGGCTGTACACTGCTGCCAATCTGCACCGCCCATTTGGCATTGTTTGGGATTTTGTGATAAACACATTTCTCTCCTGAATTATGTATAAAGATACTCGAAAATTTTGCGGCTTACAAACAACACGTGCTATATTTATTTCTTATTGAGAAACGTGTTTCTTTCTGTTGTTAGAAACATTTTTGAGAAACGTGTCTAACATGAATTTCAGAGTTTGAAAAATAACCATCTTTTCCAATCTAAAAACATATAGAGCTTGCACTTTATATCGTGGTGTGTTTAAAACTGAACGGTGGAAATTCCCGATTTTTTTGGGTAAACCTCGTCGTACATTTGAATATGAATGTACAAAAACAAAGAAAACAAATTTCTAATAGCATTATTAGAAAAATTATCAGTCCTTAGCATTATTGAAAATTCGGTAGAAAAATCCAGTGGCTAAACCTTAAGAACCCGACAGTGACGGAGGATTGGCAGCTGGCAACTTAAAGCACTCTAAATTCAAATTGATTCACACTCACATTGTTTGCTGTACATAATTTGGGAAATAATATACTCCGACCTAGCGAATCGAGACACGCGTTGCTTTTTAGTTTCCAATTCATTGCATTGAGGTTTTCTGTTTTTTTTTTCAAACTTCCTTTCTGGTTTTCCCGTCCATGAAAACTACCAAATAATCGTTATAAAGCCCTGAGAAGCCAGTTGCTTTGAAATAAAAAGCGAGCATATCCGTTGAACGAGAAACTCGATTAAATGGTTGCTTTTATTTTACAATTATCTCTTGTAACGCATAGAGAACCAAAAAGCATTAATCTAAATGCATTGCAAAGGTTATACTTTACGACCGATGAGCAGCCATAACACAACAGGAGTTGGGTAAACATTTCATGCGTTGCCATGTGCTTGCTTTTTTGTCGTCAGTCATTAGTAGCAATTATCATACAACTTATGACGCCAATGGTTTGTTTTCAGGGTTATGTATACGCTTTAAAATGACTGGGAAAACTTGGTTCCTTTCTAGTTCCGTATGGTCGCACTTATCCACTAGGGTGGGAATGGAAATATATCTAGATTCGTTCATAGGTCTGTCTTGGTCAATAATTTTCGGACAAACCTCGTCTGTTTTAATTGTAATTGTTACGACTGTAATTTATCGTAAAAACAATCATTTTTATCGAACTGAAAGCGTGATAACAACTCTTGAATTGGAAACTTTTTCGACACCTTTCGAGCATTGTCCGAAGTACTGTAGAAAAATTAAGAGCCTCCTTGATCACCCGCCGGTTGAACTTACCTCACGGAGTACCCTGAGCAAATTGAGACCGGCAACTTTCTTCAAGTCATCGACGTTCCACTTGCCACTTCGCAAAAGTTCAGCGAAAAGTTCGGGGTACCTGGAGACATCCTCAAGGCCTCGAGGAGTTCTGAAAACCAAACGGGGCTTAGATGACTCACGATAAACATTTGCTCCAAATGGAATAAAGTTTATTGGAGTAGTTTTGACGCACTGGTAGACTTGATTCTTTTTGGGCTATGTTTTCCATTCAAATCACAGTGTTCAAATAATTGTAATTCAATATAATGTTTTCTTCATCAAAAACTGTTCGGTACTATTAATTGAGAACTGCACTAAAAATTATAGTGAGAACGTACTTGTTGATACCGTCAAAGTCTCCACCGACTCCAATGTGTTCCACTCCAATTAGATTTCTAATGTGATAAATGTGCTCGGCTACATCAGCCACGCTAGCATCTGGTCCGCACTTTACGAAATAATTGTAGAATGTCACCATCACCAGGCCACCATTCGTAGCCTAAACGAAAACAGAAAACATTGTGATTATAGGAGAAATGGAAAGAGAGAGAAAAGAATCTTTACGATAAATCTTGAATGGGTAATTTGCGTTAACCAGGTCGATAAACACATTCACTATCGCCGACATACCAACAAAAAGGCAATTGGACGAAGGGAGATAGCAAATCAACATTCTGTTGAACTTTCGTAATTTTTCTGAATTACTTGCCAAATTTTGGCCTGTTTTTGGGATTTAGATCGTTAGCTATCTTTATAATTGCAGGCACGTTGTCCGTCTCAAACGGTATTCGTAAGACCGAGCACTTCCCCGCTGTTGAATTCGGTATCGTTAAATTGCAAAAAAATGATGTGGAATTTTGACTACGAAGAAAGTTGAGTCCTTTGATGCTATGAACATCAGCTGAATCGATTTATCTCTTTTTTTTTGTGGACGCCCCGCCGGCTACTGACCTTTATAACTACTTTTTTCTGCCAACTGGGGAGTCTATTCCCTGCTCATTTTTTATTCTTTTTCATTAACTCTCGCAATAAAACAGGTGAGCCAGACGCACCGAATTGTCGAATCAAACTGGACATGTTTAAAAATATTCTTCACCCTCGTTCTGCTGTACCCGTCACTTTCATCCACGATTTTTCTGTTTTGCATTTCCAGTTTGTGCCTCCCGGAAGTGCATATTTTTTGGTATTCTCTATCTGCCTTTTTTTTACTCTGTTTTTAAGCTTCACTACATTGGTTGTCGGTGCTCGAATATTATAAAGCTCTACTGGTGCGTGCGAAATTTAACAGCGTCACGTTTTTGTTCCTTCCTGAAGGAAACTCTCGTCGGAGGGTTGAACAAAAGACTCCAAAATACCCAGGTAAAAAGCTGGGGGTCGGAAAGGTAGGCGACAATAGGAGTTTAGAATGTTCCTGGTTCAGCAGCGGTATCCAAGAACACATTGGGATTCGTTGTACCATCATCAAATACAGAAATAATCAAATTATTTAAAGGAAAATGAGGGGATAGACAAATTTTTGATGTGTATGATTTTTTTTTTTTAAATGTATTTGGTACTGCGTCCGACGGGGCTTTTACTTTAATTCATCTTCCTTAGTATCACTTACGTGTGAATCAAAGTTGAAGCAGGTCATTTTATTTACGGCAGCGAAACAAAATTAACCGGACTCTTTGGTAGTCTCAATAGTTTGCTTGTAAATCAATGCTTTGATCAAGGGGTGTCGTGGCTGTCTGAGATATAAACTTGAGTTATAATATGAGAGGACTATCTGCGAATAGGTCGTATTTGAGTCACGATCCGCTTATTTTGTCTGTGTGGATAATGTCCATACAATTTATCAGTATCCACGCGTACATTATTTGCTTTTATAAATCGGAATAACTATCCTCGACATGAAGATGTGTGACCCATATTAATACGATTTCAGTACAGGATTATTATAACCAGCGCGCCATGTTTAGTTCTGGAGGCTAATGGACGTTTCTAATTGTCGTTCGCCATTTCACATTACCACCGAACAAACCTCCTCAATCGATAAAGCCCCTATTAATAAAACAATGGACGATTGTTTGTAGCCGTGGTTCAACACGGACCTTCCAGCTAAATCGCTACCGCTGCAAACGCATTGTTTTCAATCCCATTAAATTTCGACCAAGTTTGCCCAGTAATTTTCAAATGTGGTCAAGCGGGACGGAAATGGCAACTAATCGGAAATACCCATACAGTGCTCGGTGCTCGATTATTATATCGCTCAGATGACATGACAGGAGAACTTGGATTAGAAATTTATTTGTGTCACAATTTGATATTGATATTCTTTCAAAAAGTCTATGAAAATTTGTCTCACAAAACCGTCCCAGGAGCCGTTTTTTAATGTCCAGATGCGGGCATCTCAATTTTCGTTTCATTCCCGCGTACGTGTGAATTTTAAACTCATGCAAATTTAATGCTGAATACCATTCACACGAAGCTGAAACCTCCGCGTATGACAAGGGGAAAAAAATAAAAGGTCCGTCATTTTACATTTTACGAGAATCCAAAGCCGAAAAGCTCGTGGCCTAAATACACCAATTTTCGAAGTGTGAAAAAGCTGGAACATAGAGATTTCAATGAAAAAGGGAACTTTTTTTTTAAATCCAATAAATTCGATTTTAATTTGGGCTTATGTAATTTCGATTGCAATGAAACTAATCACTCGGTTACGTGATTAGTCACGATTTAAGTGAAAAAGAAGATTTCTGAAAAAAATCGTTTTTTCGTTGCTTACTATGATTTCTCAACGGATCGACCAAAAGATTTCCGGAAAATTGTAATTCCATGATCCTCCGTATCTCAGAATAATGCGATTTTATGATTTAAATTTCATGTTCAAATAATATCGTTATTTCTTAATGACAAAATAAACAAGTTGGCCACCATGTTACGAGGCGTTAATTTCACACTGGATTTGACCGAAAAACTATTTATATGCTTATTGCAACCCATCTGTTCGGATCAAATAAATACCATCATGTTTAGTTAACTCAAATATGTCTTCGGGTCCGGGTCAGCGGACAACCTGATTGCTACAGAGTGTTGACAAATTTACGTTAGATATAATCAGAGCATGAGGAATAGATAGGGAGACCAATGTATCTAGATAAGTCTGTGTAAGCTTGTCGAAAGTGTTTGGGGTATTCCATGTCTTTGACGTTACAGTTTCTCGTGATTGCAGAAGATCCCATCACGGTGACACCAAGGATGCTTTTGCATAATTCCGGACTCACCAAAGGGACGGAAACGGGAATCACTTTCATAGGTTCATGAAAGCGTAAAAAAGAAAGAAAAAAAAGATATAAGATGTTTGCGATAATTCCGAGTTGTGCTTGATTTTGATTTTTTGCAGCATCATATGCTTTTCCTCTGACCAGAGTCCGGGGGTGGCATTTGGTTACAGATTTAATAGTGGTTTTTTTGTAGGAATATATTGTAAGTTGTGCACAACGCGAAAGAAATTCTGTAACATCGATGGTGGCATTTTATTGCAAAATAGAATTGTCAATACAAAATCATGGATTACTGAATGATTTGCACGTCCATGGTTTCTTTTTTTTATTCGAAAA
Source organism: Campoletis sonorensis (assembly GCA_013761285.1). Taxonomy (NCBI): domain Eukaryota; kingdom Metazoa; phylum Arthropoda; class Insecta; order Hymenoptera; family Ichneumonidae; genus Campoletis; species Campoletis sonorensis. The sequence continues at coordinate 1,398,837 of JACEOJ010000077.1, read as the reverse complement.
TTCTCTATACTAAAAAAAGTCATTCATAACGACGAGTGGATGTCAATAAAGATATCGTATTACGGAAAAATGACGTGAATCACAGAACCAAAACCCATACGGTCTTTTGTCTGATTTTGTATATATCTCGATTGTTCAAACGTTTGCAATCCTTTGTACAGCCCTTTTCCGACTACTGCTTTCCAGCATACTCTTATTCCTGAAGCCTTTCGTCTGCTGCAGCTATCTGTATCGGAAAACTCTGCAGCGTTATCTAATCACTGACAATTCGATTCAACAAGATTTCGCTGTATGTCCTCTTTATCCGCTTTATTCTTCGCGTCCATTGTCCCGTGGATCAATCAATGCATGTCTATTTCGTTTCCTCTTTAAAAATGATTCGGCATGAACAATGAGGAAGAAATTACTTTCGTGCTTCACATTTAATGTTTTACATTTCGCGTTTGATGTCCATATTCAATTGTTCATATAGAATCAAATTTCAATCTGGGAATTCAACGATCCTTGCTCTTCATACGTTATTCGTTGGTTTTTCTACTCGGCCTAAATCCGGTTTACAAGCTTCGAGCTGCGAGTCTTGATTGCAAGTTTATGATACTTTAATGCTATTCCATAAAAAACTGCAACTATCTTCAGTAGACTGCCATGGAATTCGCCCTGCACAATCCAATCCAGTATTCCAAACTTTACTAAAAAGATGCACAATGGATTTTCTATGACTATTCTAATGTCTCTTTCGTTAAATAAAAAGAAGGAAAAGTGTGCAGTTTGAAGGAACTGCAGGTACGACACAATGGAATTCTCGACTAGTATTCCGTGGTACAGCGGCTGATGCTCGAAGCTTTCAACCCTCCCCGGTATCGTTGAGCTTCCGTAAACTCCGTTGAGGAGGGAAGTACCCTGTTGCACTCTGCTAGGATCTTTTCCCATCGAGCTTCTTAAGCATTTTGCTAGCACATCTCGCGATTCAGAGTCCGGTTGCAAAAGCTTTAACAAACTCCAACATACCATGCACTATTTCGTACCCCAGGCATTATCCATTGCACTCACCAGTCTTAACCATCTCTCGGGGAGTTCAACAAGGGCTCATTTTTTCCAAGCTCTAGGGTTTTCACTTGCCAATCCAAGCAACATTCTTTATAACGGATCGTTATTTTTTTAGTCTGATTAAAGTTATGTTAATGCAACACTCAAGTTTTTGAGAAAATGATTTCGTAATGTTCGTCCCAAATAATATAACGGACCAAGACATGTTCTCGTAAACTGCATAGTGACCAAACATAAAATGAACGATGTTAAAGTTTCCATCGTTGCAGTGCAACGAAATTATCTTTTTTCTTGAACTGAGCTCATGATTCTTATTCAATATTTCGTCCGTACAATGAATGGATCTTTTTATAGAATCCAAACACAAAATCGGTACAAAAATTGTCATGGTTTTTGAATTTGAACAAAAAATTCATAGAATTTTTTTTTTTCGTTGGAACCCAACGTTGCGAACTTCAGTTTCACGAAAATGAATAATGGCTATTATATAAACCGACAGCGATGGATGCGCGGTTCAGGCGATCGACATTTCTAAATAGTCGCTGACGGGGTCAGTACTCGGTTGGGTGACCACTTGGCCATGCGCCGGCTCGCGTATTAATCAATTGCTCACGTGAGCCAGTTTTTTTTGAGTTTCTGGTGGTGCTGACTAACTGAAATTCATTTCAAATCGAACCGCCTGCAACGACCGGGTTTTCCTCAGATTCCCTCAGCCCTTGTGACGATGTGACGCCGCAGTATGTCAGGAGAAAAGTGGCTGTGAGCAACATCCTAAGTGCGGTCTCACAGGATCAGGAACAGGAGCAGTAAAGTGGGGCTAAAGTGATAGGACGGGTCTGTAAAAACCCGAAGGCTTTAGTCAGGAACAATAAATAATAAAAAGTAATATTTTCAGTGATAGATAGGTAGAAAAATAGATAAGGATGGATCGTGGATGTAATCAGCCTGTCACAAAAGTTAATTCGAAGGATAAATGTTATTGAAAGACTTTTCCAACTCGAAATAATAATAATGGTTATAATTGAGGGATGAAGATGAGAACATGAAACCTCAGACGAGAGATGGTAATCCCAATGAGAGGAGCTAGCAATGAAAGAGAGAGAGAGAGAGAGAGAGAGAAAGGGAGAGAAAAAGAAAAGACAGGATGAAAAAAGCATTGGAGGAAGCAGGATATGGGCGTGGAGGAATCGCTATATTTAACCCCTTTAACGAAGTTGAGAAGGGGTTGAGTGTGGAGGATGGTTTTCTTAATGGGGTAGAAAACTCGAGAATGGAAAGGAATCGTGGGTGGTAATTGTTTCAGACTATTTGAAGGCTCGCTGGCGAGCTTTGTAATTATCTGCTCTCATTTTCAACCCTTTTACGGCCGCGCTATTTTCCTCGAAAGGTAAATTGGAAGGGCGGATGAGTTGAGAAATTGGACGAAATCGTATGTAAAAAATGGTTAAGAGATTCGCGGAGAAACATTCCAAAGGGCATTAGCTAAACTTTATATTTTGGAGACATGGGAAAATCTCTGCTCTAACTGTACAGAAAATTAAAAAAGCATACACACATCTATGCGTACATTATTTTGAATTTCATCAGTGACAATTTTTATCAGTGACCGTAAAAAGAGAGGCACGATTGATGAAACTAGCTGTTCTATTTGAGAGCGAGCGATCTTTAATACTTAATTCACCTTTCATTTCAGACTCTCTGAGAGTTCGCTTCAAAAATTATTATTTCGAACGAAGAATATAAAAATTCGAAACTCAATTACCAAGTCCGCGACGGTCCAGTCATTTTGCAGGTAGACCGGGTCCAAATTTAAGACTTTAAATTTAATTTCAATGAGTTTCGAATGTGGTTTGTAATCGACCCTCTACAGCCCCATTAATTTTCCCTCTACGAGCAAATCTTTTAATCTTCCAGCACATTCCTGTGTATAATACCGATAAAAAGCAAATATTGTTCTGTGTGACTCACCAGCTGCTTGAGTATGTCGTCCGGAACGTTCCTCGTTGAATTGCAGATAGCAAATGCCGAGGAATGTGAAAATATTAAAGGTGCTTTGCTGGTCCTAAGGGCATCTCTCATGGTTGCCCTGGCAGTATGGCTCAGGTCAATCAGCATACCCAATCTGTTCATTTCTCGAACGACTACTTTACCAAAACTTGTCAAACCTCCACCTGAATCGAAAGAACAAAAATATTGTAGAGATCAATTCGATGCCACCCTCAGTCGCGACACTTTCACAATTAGTCACGCACTACATAACGTTGCGTAATTGCAAAGGTACAAATTTACATACAAAAATATGAACGAACAAAAAGTGTAAGAAGAAACGCTTCGATTTGACAGTACCATCACCATCGTCCTCTTGTTCAACGGACGAGCTTTTTGCCCACGGTGTATTGCACGTATGCGTGAGTGTTAAATAGCGAACACCCAGCTGATACAAAGTCCTGAGAACGGCGAGACTGCTCCCGAGGCTATGACCACCTTCCACGCCAATCAGTGAAGCTATTCTACCTCGGGAGTGTGCTTCCCGAATTTCTAAATTTATTGATTTAAAGAATAATCATTCGTAATTAGTTAAACATGTGACCCAATATAAAAATACCTAAAGCAATTCGTATTGAAAATACATAATGAGGTCTTGTATAATAATGGAATTTGTATTTGAAATCGGTTTAGTACAACTATGGAATATTGATTTTACAGCTTGAAACGAGGTAACGGATGTAGGACAAATGTTTGTACTTGCCTCTTGACGACGCAGCGAACTGCATATGTTGGGAATACTTTTCTATCAGCCTTTTTATTAGATCCACTTGCTCCAGAGTCAACTGCACTGCATTGAGATATTGTGATTCACATGGTACGTAAGCGGCCCAAAACTGCAAAACACATATTATTTGTTGGTAGTCTGTTTGATTGAAAGTAAGTCGAGCGCTAACTGAAACTCTTATTAATAATTATTGATTCGATTACATGAATTGGTGATGGATGCAAACAATAGCGTAAAAAAGAGCATGAATTTCGAATTGACATTTTTTACGCCTAGTGTCGCTGACTGGGCGGCAAGTAATTGTAGTTATTGGTTTTTTGCATGAAAAACTTCAAACGCGTTCAAGGGAACGTTGAATTTGTGATTACGAGCAATTACTCAATTAATTATCACTTTGATGATTACTTTATGAAATCCATTTAAAGATTGGAATGAAATTGAGCCAATATTGCTCGAGTTCAACAACCGTCGTCAATTTGTATTGGAATTGGTTAGCATCAGTGCACATGAAAGTGTTCAGAGGCTGGTAAAAGAAGGGTCGTAATGTGGTGAAATAGATGGAAGCGAAAACAAGAGATTACCCATTGGTTCGTTTTTACGAGGCTGCGCAATTAGTAAACTACGAAGGTCGGAGGGAATGAGGTGTAGTGAGTGTAGGACTGGTAACTGGAAGTTATGTTTTCAATCCTAAAAATGTACATGTGTAGAGAAAGAACGACAAGTAAGTGAGTCTTGAGGGTTCGGATGTGCACAAAGTACAGGAGGATAGTTTCGAAAGATCTTTAGAGGAGAAATGAAGAAATAGAACACGAAAGAATTCGGGTTCGTGAACTTGGACAATAGAGGTGTAGATAAAAGGAAAAAATCAAGTGTCAGATTCGTTAAGCCTCGTGAAGCTTTTTTCAGTATAGTAAAAAATTCAACAATGTACAATAATGCTATAAAAAAATGTGGATTAAGGTTTGTTTGGTCGAAATTGGAAAACTAACATGTGCCAATATGTTGTTTCAATTGTGATTGATCGATGTGTGAGTATCCAAATCATCCCCATCCGACATAATTGACTAGGTAATTGGCAACATATTTACGTTGAACACAATTCGATAAACGTGCAGGAGGAGCTATTAATGCACTATTTCTCTGCATTAGAGTACCATACGCCAGGCTCGACAGACCTATTGATCGTGAACATATTTATACCTTCGGTAAATCTCAATGTTTGCTCGTGTATCGGACTCTTCCCGGCGAATATACAACAGGAATGAATTATGCAAAGTAACTAGTCATTCCGTGGTATCCTTCATGTTTTCCATTGGAGGTAAGACAAATTTAATGGTCCAGCGTTGGTACCTACCAACGGAAAGTTTCAAGGGCAAGAGAAGCATGAATTCAGGGATTTGAACTTTATGGAACAATGAAAGAAAAATCCTGCGCAAAGAATTCTCATACACATGAGTGGAAGAAGAAGAGACAGAAAAATAGAAAAAGGAATAAAAAGAAAAAAAAGTAGGATATTGGTCACATCTGTTCCTGACATTTTTGCAGCTTCAGTTCGCATCGTGTAGATGACGTAGCGAAACAAGAGGGCAAGAGGAATTGCACACGTTTCCATTACTCCTCTTGTGTCTCGTGGTTATGCGGGATATACTATATCTGGCTATATCGATTTGTAACCCATCCTTGCATGCGTTTCGTCTCTTTCTCTCACTGTCCGTCTCTCTCTTTCTCTCCGGTCCTTCTATCTCTCGTTTTACTCTTTTTCTATAATCCTCTTCACGAAAGCTTTGTGTTTTGTACTCTCATTCGATGCTGAGTAATACTCTCGAATGTTGATGTGACTACACCACGAGTGAAGGGGATAGAAGTTTTGTCGACCTCGGGCGACCATTCGCTCCTCGAGTCTTCCCCTCATCGGCAAACTTTTTCAATGTCCGCTCGAGTCTCAAAGACATCAAATCTGCTATACAATCGCAGCGTAAATGTGTTTCAAGGAAATTCTAGGGATTTTGCCATGGTTTCCGATGGAACGTTCGTGGTGGAATCCTTAATGGTTTCCTTACAGCCAATAACCGATCGTTCAGCTTCTTCAGCGTGTAAGTTCAAACGGTAGGAGGTTGAAAAGCAATTACGTTATTCTTATTTGGATGTCTTTGGATTGCAACATCTTTAATAATTTCTCATATCCTAGGAAACTAAGGTCTAAGGTTATTCATGATTGAAGTACAATATTTTGGGTGAAAATGCACCTAATAGTCCAGACACATAAAGGAACACGAAAGAAAGCGATGTCCTTCCTATTTTTAACGATCTTTTATTTGTTGAACAAAAATTGTTCATTTGCTGCATGAACGAAAATGCAGATGTCTAAATTAGAGAAAAATAAACATACGACTCGATATGATGATTGGTTTTCGAGTAAACATCATAATTCATAGTTGTGCGACACTAGGGCGTGGGACTGTGCAGTGTTACGATTATCGGTATCAGAGACGTAAGAAGGATGCGATGACCCGCATGAGGTGGAGACGTCGAGTTTCGTCCACGGGTAATACTGCCATGGTGTAAAATTACTTTTTCTTATGCCCTACTGCTTTTGCTAATCTTTTCATTGCAAAGATACAAATTGGGAATGGCCGTTTTCGAAAAAGTACTGCGAAACTCCCTCTTATTTCTTCATTTTTCACGGTTTGCATTGCAATTTTTTCACAAACAGACCATAACGTTTCAGGGTGAAAAACGAACTATGTCACTTATGATATTAGTAAGTTGTAATAAAATAATTTACTATTTTATTTCTAATTGGATGAAATATTGATGTTGTCTGCCCTCGGGGAGGCACCACCGATGGAAATTTCACTAATTTTGGAAGATCATTTTTTTCCGTGTACAGTACCGTAACAAGTGTTATGAAAAAGTGATGAGATACTCTTCAAAATATACTTTATAAAATACGTAACTAATTGTTAACTATAATACCATGATTTTTATTGAAAAAATCGAGCAGCCAAACTTTTGGTTTCCAACTAAAAAAATGTCCATGAAGTCGGATTAGTGCCGAACTAACATTTTTTTATTCCTAATACACATGAACAGCTATGAAAGGCGTAGCAGCAAGCAGAACATGTAAGAAAATACGTTTTCCATTACTTTGGAGCTCGTTTTAACAATGTTCGCAATGACTGTTCGAACGACTCTCTTTCCAATGAAATCCATACAGAAAAAGTAATTCAATATTCTTCCGTCTGCCTGATAAAATAAGAGATGGTAGCTCAATTTTTTTTCTGTGTTATACGTTTGTTTCTGGCTTCATCAGGTACATTTATTTGCTTACCAAATTTTATCTCGACATCCGATCGAGCCACCCGATACGTTCGTATCGAGCATTTTATTCGCTGCTGGATACATTTGCGCGAGTAAGAGCGAGGTCTCGACAGATAGATATCGCAGATGCGAATTAATTTTAATAATGCACTCGATATTCGATACACATGCATTGTAAGCTTCTGGGTTATAAATGTGATCGATGTCAGAAATAAAGTACAACTTCAAGTAAACGTATGCAGTGGAATTCAACGAGGCAACCTGTGATATTTACTTTATTTTTGATGGTCTCCAGGATGACCTGGTAAGATATGATAAAAAAAAAGAAAGAAAAACAGTATAAACAATGACAGAAAAAGCTCGGGGTCGATGGCGAGGAGGGTAGTGCTCACAGGAAGAAAAAATGAACAAAAGAACGTACGTAGAGAGGAGTGAGAGTAGAAAAGCTGGGCTGACGAAAGGGTAACTCTGAAAAATTGTGTGCTCGTATAACGGTGGATGAAGTTTTCTCTTCAATATGAGCTTGCAGAACGAAAATGAAGGGGTGGAGACTGCCGAGCAGAGGGCACGAGCGACAATACATCAGCTCGATTGAGAGACAAGGAAGAAGAACGGTGTATTGCAGTAGGTGAATGACGAAGTAGGAAGAGGCTGAAGGGAGTTTGAAATAAAGAAAAGATCCGAGCCAAGGGGTGGGTAAAGACAGAGGGAAGTGCGAGTAGAAAGTGGGAGGAAAGAGACAAGAGAATGTGAACACGATTCTAGGGGACGACGATCGTAAGCTCGAGCCTGATCCACTCGACGAGCTCCAACTACGTGTAGTCGATCAATGCATTGTTTTACTTATTTTTTTTTTTCTCGAACTTTCTATCGTTCTAACCTACTATTTGTTTCCCTTGCATTCCACGTCATTTTTTTTTCGACATGGCATTCATTCTCGGCTCTACACTTTTATTGTTTTCGAAACAATCATCGATAACGGTATTCAAATGATCGAATAGTGATTTATAATGGTGATTAATTCGAGTATTGATTATATTCTTTGAAAAACTCGAGTCACTGACCGTTATGCTTGAGAAAAATTATTCCTCGGTATCAAAATTTTGCATTTGGGTAAAAGCAGAGTTTTCCAGTGTATTTCAGGATGAAAGTCTTTGCCAACGAGTTTGTTTTTCTTTGTTTTCTTCAAATGACTCGTTATTCGAACCGAGAAAGTCCTGATTTGAATCTGATAAACCATTCACCGTCTTTTAAGGTACCATCGGTCTATAAAAATTAAAGTTATACTGGCATAATAATGCGATTTAAAATGTGAAGTGATGTGCTGCTCAACCAATAGGTGATTTGAAAAGAAAATCAAATTCGATTAATTCATTTAATCTTGTCAGCTTTTAATTTCTAATTTCCAACAATTCAAGCTCAGGTACTTCGTTGCCATTTCACTAAATTCATTCGTTGCAGGAGCAACCAATCTCTCTCGGAATCTTTAAATGCTTTCGTGCAGAGCGCTCAAAGCTTTCAACAGCAATGTTTTCTTGCCTGTGAAAGTTGAGGAACTGTTGTCCTTTTCGGTGTTTGTATTTCACTCGGCGATACAGAGTTGCAATTACAGTTCAACATTTTTCGACCCAACTTTTAAATGCTGTTTCATGCAATTTCAGAGGAGAAACTACGTGAAGGCTCTTCTTCAAAGCAGTGGAAGTACGAGAAAAAGAGTGTAGAGTCTTAAATTCAGATTTCAAAGGATTTTAATATTTCAGTGCTTAGTTTATTAAATATTTGCAGAGGCCATGAGGGACGGAAATACCTTTGAAATCTTTGAAAACTCAAATATTTCTACGTTCGCAGTTTATTAGTTATCCTCGTCGAAAGCATGTCTACAAATTCTTGAACGTGAAATTCGAAACCCTTCTGACATCTCAGAAGTCGAAAGAGTGATTTTTGTGTGATTTAGTGTGAAATTAGGCGGTTCTGTCAGGTCAATTCGATAGATTAAGAAATTTCCATCGTTTCCTAACTTACGCCACGGCGTTCTGGAGAAAAATCCTCATCACTTCGCCATTTTGAAAAATATTACAAAAGAAAAGGAAATCTGCGGTAAGTTTAAGAAATACCGAACCGCTTTTGTCGAAGAAAAGTCATTAAAATGAACTATTCCCAACATGTTTAATGTTATTTCCCCCTCCGAGAAAATCAGAGATGAAAAACGCATAAGGCCTAAATTTTCCATATTCATTATTACGTAACCCAGCACGTGGGTCATCGATTAATTAGAAGCAAAGTAAGTTTCAAAACATCTTTTAGTGTTCTGCGACAAGACCCCGACTCCGAAGTATAATTGTATATACGTCGTGTACGTGACTCCTTTATCCACTCTGAGCACAAACCCTTCCTCCATTTTAGTTCACTGTTTTCTCCCACCTTTCTCACTCATAGTTTCTGTTACCATTGCCTGTTAATGTACTGCACCAAAATTCTGCATCCAGATTAACGAGTTTTCAACCTAACTTTGTAATTTTTGAGTTTGCTAACAAGACGTTATATTGCTAAAATTTCTTTGTTTATTGGTCCACATTTTTTTATAACCAAAATCATTAAAAAATTCGATGATCCGCGATATTTAATTGAGTCCTTTTTCTTATAAACGGTCAAAGCTTCAGTCCCTTGTCTCTGTAAATTGTTTATCACGAAAAACCTTTGTCCAACCGATGACTTCTTAACATTAAACTTCTTTTATTTCTTACTTTCGTTTTATCTCTTGTATGTGCTTTGTTCTGTTAATGAGGCCATTAAATATTTCGTCGTTATAGTGCATTAACCTTTTACCAGAAATATCGCTTTAATGGGTCGACGGATAATCAATGCATAAGTGAGGTTCTAATTCACGAAGCAGGAAGCTTCGGAAGTGTGGAATTTCAAAGATCGTACAACTTTGTTGGCTCGAACAGATGACGAGTTTATAATGCAGGTGAAAATGTTACGACAAGGTTCATGAGCTCGGAGGCGAAAATCGATTGTTATCGAATTTCAGATTTTCACTGTTCTCATCACGTGTTACATATTTAATCATTAAAATAAAAAAATATCGTAAACATAGCCGGCAGTAGCCATGTCAATAACGATCGAAAATGCAAATTTGAACCGAACTCTTCCGTTGCGATGAAAAAAGGGAAACGATATTTCGATGAAAATAAATGTGACACGGTAGAATTTTATAGTTCAAGGAAAGGCTGTGAACCTGGACATAAAGTCAATATGAAACGTAAACTTGAAAGATCACAGTATCTCCAGGGATCGACGAATTCTTCGAAAAGAGCATCGGTAAATTTTAACTCTGCCCAGTTACCGTTTTATAACATGAGACTCGGTTGAGTCTCCACATTAATTATTAAATGAAGATTGATTCGGATACTCTGTATTTTCTCATATTCCGAACGAAGAACTTTTATTCGGCTTTTTTTGATGTTTGCAGAAGACTGTTCTCGTTTTTCAAAAAACTTATTATAATTCCTTTTACCTGGACATATAATGAAGAAAGGGTTATCGCAGGCAGTCAAGTCGTTTCAAATATTGTTCATAGGATTTATTTATTCTTAATAATACTTATATTTTTATTTCTATCATCGACGTTAATGTATGAACAGAATTTGTAACCACAGCATATCAGAGACTTTTCGCGAAACGGACGACGATGTAACTTTGTAGGTACACATTATAAATGTAAATTCTGTAAAAAGAACAACGAGACAGTTTTTCAGGTAATGGCCTGCGGCGTCCTATTATACAAAGCCTTTGGGAAAAAGGTGCATACAACAATTACGTGTTCTTGTCTGCTTGTTTCGTTATCTGTCAGATTCTTTATACTTTCAAGAGTTTATAACTCGTTACCATAGAAAAATAACAAAGAATTAACGATTTGCATAACGATCGTTACAACTGCTTTAGTCAGAAATTTTTGCATTGCGATTCGGGACGGTTAGAAATTTGAATTTCTTCTAAAAATGAATAAAGTTTTGAGTACGTTATTTTTATTCAGAAATTGCGATGCTTCTTGATGCCAATTAAAAACTATGGCGTAATTTTACTCCGCCATAGAAGTTAAAATAACGAGCAAAAAAAGTACGAGTTTCTCATTAGAAAGCACAAATTTCCGTCACATTTTGTTTAGATCCCAAGGCCATGAAAGATATATCATTTGTTTCGTTAAACGAAATGTCACAAGCTCTGTGAAGATTGCGAAAAATAAACATTTTATTGAACTTTTTCGAATATAAACTGTTCGATCTGAAAACATTTCGCTACTGTGCAGATGTTTAGAAGGAAATACGGTAAAAGCGGCGCCCAACCATCGTTCGGATTGATATCGTATCAAGTGGTGGGTCGATCGATACTTTCTAACGACACTCCTGAGTTTTTTTTGCAGGTAGAGTAAGGACGTTAGGACACACGACAGGCAATTTGTAGATTCAATCAATAACAATCATTGTGTGCAACGGGAGCAGGAGCAAAAAACAAAGAAAAACAGAACCCGATCGTGCCGTGAAAAAGTAGCGACAAGTACATTGTCGTATTACGTCCAGAAATAAAATCAATCCAATGAAAATTCATCAACCCCTTGAAAAATGCTAGAAAGCTACAAAACAAAATGATTCAATTAATCTGAGTTTAGCAGAAAGGTAAAAATTTTAACTCTCGCAAAAACTAAAGTCCGATCTTTTCACAAAGTTACTAAATAAATTGAGATCGACTTACGTATACGCGTCATTCAAGTGAACCTTTTTTTTATTATTTTAGAACGCTCGAAAAGATGTAGAACTAGATTCCCATCCTCAAATTAACATGGAACTTCAATAAATTATTCCACGATTTAAAAAGATTTTGAAGCTAAGCTCAATTTGAAAAATATTTTGAAAAATAGTAATCAATTTTAGTTGCACTCCGTTTTTTCCAAAAGAAAATTCACTAGTCGGGATTAACTCCGACGATTCTTAATTTTTTTTGGGACCCAGTGAGGATAGTTTGATGCTGTACTTGTGCTGATGGATCGAATAGTATTCCAATAGCAGGCAATAGGACACGTTCTCTTGAATTATGTATGTTATACGAAAAGGGATGAAAGCATAAAAATGTGTGTGGGGTATTACTGCCAAATGTCGTATTCGATATCGGGGAAGCATACGTTTATGATATACAGCGGGAGTATGAAATACATTTATTTACTACGGGAGAAATAACGCTCAGACATTTTGGAACCACACAACATTTTATGGCATTGATTCAATTACGTATATGATTGTTGTACGGGCACCAGATCAGTTTATCATAAACTTGATGCAGAGATGGCAGTTAGTTGAACGATAAGTACGACTTTAATTCCGAAATCTATAGCGAAGTCAGCGTTTAGGGTCGAAATCCAGCTGGTGGACTATTGTTCTAAACAATTGTAAGTTTTTCAAGAACTGCGCCAGAGATGGTCAGACAAAAGGAAGTCAAACAAAGATTTTTCTCTGATAGAGATTTTTTTCTCACCAAGATTCTTACATACAAAGTCGACAAGACAGAAACCAACGATGCTAGGAAATTGGATGAAATCGTGAAAGTACGTGAGCTCCTAAAGCCGACAAACGTGTACACAGGTGTGTCGAGACGACGTGAACGACAAGGAAACTTGGACGAAATATAGGACAAAGCGAAGGTTAAGGGAGGGAGAGACAGGGAGAACAAAAAATCGACGTCTGCATTGAAAACGCGAGTTTTCTACTGCGGTGAATATGGAAAATTGAAGAAACTGCATGACGGAGCCAAGAGGCTGCTCCCGAAAGTTGGCAGTCGGAACATGCATCGTGAAAAAGCCAGGCTCGTGTAGAATGGCTTGGTAAAAGGGTAGTTCGACAATATGAGGTAAAACGAAAAAAAACAAATATGTTGTATGGCTGGGAAGATTCCGATGCTTGTACCCTTCGACTTTGTATGGAGGGATGAAAGGGTGCAACGTATAGAGACGCAGGACATGGGGTGAGAATATTACGCTACATCTTTCAACACAAAAACAAGAATAGCTTTTCGAGAAAGATCCTCGGCTTTCAGTAGGAACTGCATTCTGTTGGCGTGAAGATAGGCAAAAGTTATAAAATGTCAGAAAGTAAAAATAAAAAAAACATTCCGATCATTAATGACGAGAATAATTTCCTGATTTGTCATCGGAGCTAGGATCCGTTAAATGTTGATGTTATTACGATAGTCAAGTCGATGCAAATGGTACAATCAGGAACAAATCAGAAAAATCATATTTAATCTTGTATTAACTTTGACTCATTACCGGCATTAATAACTACAGGAATTTTAGATTAAAATTATCAGATTTTAAACTCGAATATAATCGATCGAAGAGTTTTCCAAAAGAATGTAGTCGTTTAATTCGAGGTGAGAAGGTAAAATTCATCAAAATATTCGCTTTCAGTTTTACATAAATCAAGTTTCGAGTGTCAAGCTGTCTGAGTCCATCCATGCACCGTAATTGCTGTGCTCTGTTTGAAACAAAATTTTGATTTATGTCAGTCCAACTCCGGGTACAAAAACGGTTCACGTTCACAATGCGCAAATCCTATTTCATGGAGTTTTTTTATATCGATGTGTATCGATATCAAAAACATCGCTGGGAGGATAAAGGTCAATTCTTTATCGTGAACGTTGAATCGTTGTACTTTCTTTTGGAGGAAGATTCGATTTTACACAGAAAACGAAACGCCCATTATTTTTTATGGCAAAAATGACAAATCTTGTCAGTTTTCAACAAAACAATCGGCATTTTTTGTCAGATCCGGTTATCAGTGTAGCTTCTCAATCAAATGTGTCTAGTAAAACAATGGAATGAGAAAAATGTCGGAACAATATAAAAATAGATTCGAATTTACCTGACCACCGACCATCCCCTGTCGCAATCTGAGCAAATCCGTCTGACTCCAGGCACTTTTGCTCCAAGGCGCGATCTGTCGCAGATCCTCATCAAAGTTGAAATCGGCGAGCTGATTGTGCACAAAGTTTCGTATGTTCCATGGCAAGTCATTATGACCATCGATAAGTGGAACTTCTGCGAGTACTTGACGCACCGTCTCCAGCCGTTCTCTGGTCGATGTTAGTGCCGCAACCTCACCATCTGCAGGACGAGGTCCAACTTTACCGATCCAACTTCCAAGAGCCAAAAAGGTCACGGTCGCTGTCCAGACGCCACTGCCTGCAGCACCCTAAAAATAGATGAATTTAACCTTTAGCGGACCTACATTTGAAGTGTCAGAACTCTTTATCATGAGGCGTGGTAGCGGCCAAATATTGAAAATAGAAAGCCAGCGCGAGCCCTACCGCACCCTCACATACTCCGTTATGACGAATTTATGACGTCACAAAGATTTCGAACCACTCTCACGGACACACGAGTTCGGCGAAAAATCTCAAATAAAATTATAATTTTTTACAATTTTTTATCTTTCGATTAGTCCTTATTGTTCGAAGTAAATCCGTCCAACCAATTTCGATAAATCTAGTTTACTGCATTTTTACGATCGATTGTTTCGGGAACTTTTTTTCTTGGAGTCAGAAAGACGTGAATCCCGCTTGTTTACGTTTGGACATACGACCTTTGCGCGATCGAAGTATTTTTCCTCATGAAAGCTCACATTCAATACGAAAATATATAAGAAGGCGGCAGCGTTCGCGGCTAGCTTTGTTTTTCATCATCGTCATCGATGAGCTACCTTTACTACGATGAATACCATGGCCTTTAGTTATCAATTCCGGGAATCCAATCATAACAAATATGTGAGTGCGTAGTGTAGAGTTGAACAAGCGCGTATCGCAGTAGGTATGAGACGGTCCGCAGGTGAGCGGGGAGCGCGCGTGGTGAGGAGAAGGAATTCGACTGCGGTGGGGAGAACGAGCGCGGCTCACCCTCCGCACGCGATCGCTACGATCCGTGTGTTTTCGCTGTCCCCGCCGTGGCCGCGTCGGTCGACCGCCCCGAGCGAGACCCTGTCTGCGCCGCAGTTGCAGACAGGCTCTCGCCCGAGGCGGTTGAACGAGGCGGCCACGGCGGGGACAGCGAAACCAGACGGATCGCTACTCAAATTTACCAGCATCGGACTGTGTCCAGATCGACTGATGTTTGCACGAAGCTTATATTTAGATTTTCCGGCATTCTAAAGGTAAAAAAATCCAAGGAATATACAAAATTTTATAAATATGGAAATTTTCGTACCATGCTATTTTTGGAAGGGGAAGTTTTTTTATTCACGTTCGTTAAAAATAAAAAGCAATCTTAAAAAATCTCTACCGCTTACATTGATCAGCCTCTCGTACTCTTTCTAAAATTTAACAGATTGCCTGCTTGAGAAAACTGGGAAATAAAATAGAATGAGGATATCTAGTTATTAGTGTATTTAAATTACTTTTATGACCTGTTAGGAACTTTGCAACATGTCAACATCCACGTATCGTTTAAAACGAGGTGTATTAAACCCTATTACAATCTCTCCAACGATCTCTACTTCGTTCCTCTTCTATTATTTTTCCATATGCGTTCATTTTCTGAAAATAGCATGCGAGGATTACCTCGCTATATTGCATTTGCATTTCTGCACTGTAAAACACAGGAAAATCACCATTCTTGGGCGAAACGATTTTCCGTTCTACGATACGTTGCACTAGCGATCGTATAGATAAAAAAAAAACGTGCTAACCCGCACAACAATTGGCTGTGCCAAAGGCCATTTTTGCAAGAATACGAGCTATGAACCTATGACACGATCGGTTATATATTTTTCAACTACACGAGTTAAAGGGAATATTGTACTACACATTTTCCTCATTCTATTGGTATTTATACGACAAGGATTTTTTCGCAGTTCTGCATATGCGCTGTAGAAAGTTTAGAAAAAAGAACGATTGAAGGCAAATATTTAGCGAAAACATAACATTGAACTAAAACCGTCAACAAAGGGTGCGCGGTCGTTGTGTAGCTTTGGCGATTACCAGAGTAAAACAGCCTCGGGCGCGCTGAATACTTGGTTGGGGAACCGCTTAACCTCGCAGTCGCTTACTTATTAATCGCCGAGTGGGGTACAAGTTTTTTGGCGTTTCTGATAATGTCAACTCAGTTAAATTCAGTCAAATATGAACGCCTGCTTCGGATGCAGATTTCCCACTTTTATTTCCTTTGTCTCCTGGAGAATCTCACAGGAACAGGAATGAAAAAATTGGAGTGGGAAAAAGTGGGGACAGAGTGATGCCATAGGTTCGTAAAATTCCACAAGGTTTTCTCAAGAATATAAAAAACAAAACATAGTAAACAAAATAACGAGAGAACCGTCTGATTATACTCTAAAAATTGAAAATTCATCATAAATAAATAATTACTAATGGAACATTTTGTTGTATATTTCATTTGATAAGTGTGTTTTGCTGTCACTTTTTTTATTATTAATCTCAGTCAGGATGGTTTTGATTTTAAAAGGTCATCCATGTCGCTCAAGGGGCTTTTCAACCCTCTACAAAATAATGTCCTTTCGTGAATGTTTTACTTCCAAAACTGCTCCGACCCATCAAGGCATGGTGGACAAATACGTGTAAATAATATATGCAGGGTAGAATGGTCCCCTTCGCTTGAATACACATTGCAAGCTCGGAGGGATTAAAGCTGAGCAGTAGGAATGGAGAAGCAAAGCAAGAGAGATTAAACTACGACGACCGTGTTTTTCTCTCACGCACGCGATGCCTCCGTTTATGTATCTAAAACAAAGTGAAAAAAGATACAAGATGAAAAGAAAACAAAAATGCTCCCCCGGGATATGTTGTACGGCGAAGTTCGACAACGTTTACTTCCTTTGCAAATCCTACTTTGTGAGATGCGAATATTCTTCAAGAAAGAATAAATTGACTTTCGAATACAATGTACTGTGTCTGGAACCATGAACGAGAAATTAATAAAATATTAATTAAAAAAATGAATCGAAAGCGAGAACAGAACTCTGACAGAAGATTTTTATATTTTTTATTACAAAATATTTAAAGGGAGTATTAACTTTGGAAACTTCGAACTTTTTTTCACATTTATATTCAACCTAGAGACGAGGTAGCGTCTTTAAAGAATAGGTTGATGGGCAAGAATATACAGTGTATGAACATATATAACCAAGACATTTAAAAAACATGAAATGAAAACTAAAGAGAAAGGTGCAACAATATTCTGACTGAAGAATTTCATGTTTTTTATGGCAAAAAACTCTTTTTTCACAAAAATAGATCCCTTTATTTCGCTCAAAATTACTATCTCGTGTCTATCATGTTGTTCGAACTTTTCGGCTATTTAAAAAAGAATAATAGGATTTAACAATGTCAAGCTTTTATTTTTTAAATACTGTCACGAACGAGTAGAATCCTAACTAGTGGGCATATAACTCCGAGCCCGCAAGTAAAGGATGGGAGAGCAGTAACTGAACAAAGAAATTCGGGATCTCGGACTTGATTCATAATGAGTCCTGACTCTGCGTGAAAGAGGTAGTTCCAATTTAATTGCAAAATTTGACCGAAATTTTTCGCAAAATATTAAGAAACTTGATAAAGTGTTCGTCCTCGTGTAGTGGATTCATCTGAAATTGAATTAACATCTCAGGCAGAGTGTGCAAATTTTAAAGTCACCCTCTTTTTCTCCAAGGGTGACCACGGAGACAGGCTATTTTTCCCGGATTTAATAGGGCCTTTCAAACCATTCAACTTTCATTTCAAACGTGTTTTTCGGTAAAAATGTTTGTTACAAAAAGCTGTCCCAGTTGTTTCAAGCGTGTTGCTTAATTCTCGAAAAAAGCATGTTTCGAAAATTGAAAAATAGTATTTCATGTAACAAGAACAAAAAACAACGAAGTACGTTGCGCTTGAAGTTGTTGCATGAGCCGAAGGCTTACAATGCTAGTGACACCGGAACGGGAGTGAAAATGCATTATAAATCGGGGCAAATGGGGTACTGGTGTGATTCGTTGTTTTTCGCACTTGTTACATTCACAATTTTTGGTAATACTGTTCCCGAAGGTGTGATTTTTGAATGATGTATAAAAATATATCTTCATGGAAAGTCGCTAATTCCACCACGATTTTTTCTTTCCAATTTTTACTCGAAAATAACTTAATTCATAGTTCGTCTCACCATGTTGAATTACGAAAATAGTAAGGAATTCCCTTGTACGTTGCGGTGACACTTAAGCCGAAGGCTTATTACGGTGCATTTCATAGGAGTTTGAGTGTGATTTGCAGCGCGAAGGGAACGCGGTCGCTGTACTCCCACTAGCAGGAGTATTGGGTTTACAAAAATGACTGTAGATCCAATTGGCTTTTACGTAAACATAAAATCCAGTTCCTATTTCCCTTCGTGGATCAGAGCCACTATACGCGGAGCTTAAAAGCATGCAACCCTTGTGACATTTTTTCAAGTATAATTGTTAATATTTCCGTTGAACATCCGATTACCCCCTATTTTTATCATCGTTACGGATTCCGTATAATTTTTTCTACGAGTAAAGCAGTTTGTATCAGAAATTTAGTGATATTAAGGCTATAAATAATTGAATTGAAATGTGATAATCATGTGATCTCCATAATATAAGCGCCCGTATACATTTTACGATTTTGAAAGTTAAAGTTCTTCGTTTAATGTTCGATAACGTGGCTCGAAATTTTTGCAATTGTTACTTTTTAATCTCTATACGTTATAGGAAGTAATTGCGACCTTAAAGCAACCATCTACCGTGCGTTGGCAATAGACGTTTCATAGTTTCTTTTTGTTTCGAAGCATTCCGGTAGTTTTCAATGACGAAATTATAAAGGGAGCGCGGGTCGGAGCTTTATGAACCCTTTATGAGCAAAGCATGAATGTCTCAATGGATTTTTAAGTTTGATTTTATGAAACGAAATTTTTCATTGGTGCAAGGAACGTACATTTAAAACGTGAATGATTGATCGCTTTACATCGACGAATGATTGATCGTTTGGTACCGACTTGATTAAAAAGCCAAAATTCGTGGAAATTCGCTGATCTCTAGACGAGAACGTCAAAAGTTCAAGACAAACTTTCTCTTCGTTTTGTCACCAGAGGTTGTCTGAGGTCGATAGTATTTTTCAAATTTTTCTCGGACAAACAAGGTTAGAAAATCGATATAATTGTATCTATGTCATCTTGTCATTGACGATGATAAATTCGCTTTTCCGCTTACGACTTTCGTAGACTTCAAGAATTCACAAAATTTCATTCTTGTGATGGTTTTTCAGCAAATTTAGCATAAAGGCTTCAGCGATAATACTGTAATCTGATGAAAATATTGAACCATGAATTATCCTTTTTCCTTTAACCGAAATAAAAACATCGTATGACATCATATTCAGTTATTTTACAACGTGCAATAATTTACTTGATTAAAGATGTAATAAACCATAAAAAAGACCAATAAATTTGTCAGCCATTTGTCTCCATAAATTTTCTTTTCCCCCATCACAGTAGATCACTGTGTTGAAGGCGGATGCATAAAGTAACATATTGTGCTCGGTGTGTGAGGAAAAAAAAGTTTGATCGATCGTTAACTATGCGCATGGAAAATTTTGAGTTACATCATCAAAGTCTGCTACTACTTTTCATTTTTTTATTTTTTATTTCATGGTAAAAGGACCATATGGATTACTTTGATGTTAATTTTTTTTTTTTCAAATTCCATTACTCGTCACTTTGTAAGGTGTTGAATAAACATTTCTGGCAACTGTCAACCTTCCTAACGATGTAGGGCAGTTCCTTCTACGTTGAAAAAAAAAAGAACGTGTAATTTAAATTTGCATATCGCTTCCTTGCAGCTTTGATGGACTGACAACGTGCTCCCTATGTGCAACCGGCTTTCCTCAATGTTGGCTCACTTATACCAGAAGCTTCCTCGACGACCAGCCCGAGGTACGTAAAAGCAATGTGGAAATGCAATTTTCATTCTCGACTTTAAAATGTCATAACATATGGACAAAAAGGGTGGTGTAAGTTTTTTCTATTGAGTCAATTTGGAGTACGTGAGTTTTTAACAGTTTATGAATAGCACAACATTTATTTGGAAACTGTCAACGAATTGGAATACATATTGAAAGCGTATTTATGGGGAAACCTATGAAAACAAAGGAACGAATTTCCCCTGCAAGGAAGCCGAATCATAAAAGCTATGAACGTCGTATCCCTGCCGATTTCACCTGGAATCCTCCATGTGAACAGTATGTGCATATAAATACACATGAACGATATAGGTATGCAGACGTGAACGTAGACGGACGTATTAGCTGGGGGCAGCCATCACCCGCGTCGATCGTAAATCCTTCCAGGCGCGAATACACGAAGATCTTGCAACCGCCGTTTCGTAGCCGGAGAGACGGACCTAGCAATATACACAATTGAGCTCTAGACCAATTTCCGTCTCCAGATCACTCCCGACAGACCGGATAATCAGCAACAAGGCAGTTCCGTCATTTTGCAAGACGGTACGTGTCTCTAATTCCGTTCATTATAGTTCCCGGGTCTGGCATAATATTCGGTAGTTGATTTAAAATAACTCTACGAACTGGACAATGCAGTAGAGAAAATGGACTGGAAAAAAATGTTGTAGAGAGTTGTTTAGAGGAGAATTATTTTACCTTCCTCTTCAAATCACGTCCCTTCATGAGCGTGTGTAGTAGTCCGCGACCCTTACGACACTATCAAATATCAAGTTTACTTTTGAAATCTCTATCCACCGATTTTCACCATGGAGACGTCAACCACCGGAAAAACTCCACCGTCTTTGCAGTACGAACGTTTTTTTTCATTACCAATTTTTTTTTTCAATGCACTAATCATGGAGTCGATGCTGCCAAATGAGTATTATTTTTGGTAGACATGATTACATGGTATCGTAATGGTTTTGGTATTTCATGAGCTACTATGCCTTCTAAGTTCTGTCAAGAGGATTAAGAGGGCGTTTTCGATTGGCTTTCCTTTCTCGGTAATTTTATTTCAATAATTAACAGGGAGCTTATTGTACAAAGCTTCAGTGTATGGGGGAAATGCATGGTAAGCTCGTTTTATACTGCAGAGAGTGCCATTATGGAAACACTGTGCTTAATCAGTTACATATCCACGACTCTAGAGACAACGAGTAATAAAAAGCTAATGAGGCGAGACTGTATATTAATGTTGCCGGGTTCGAGAAACTTATTACTTTCATCGTTTGATACATGAAATAAAACGAATGAGGAGTACAAATCGGTAAAGCATGATGAATGGCAGAGGGTTTTTCGTGCCTTTCGTCTTTTCGAAGGTAGTTTCTCTCTGGAAATGATCGGGAGCGCGAAAGAAGCAAAATGAGTAAAGTGGGAATCAATTTTTTTGTTTTCAACTGTAGGACGCGGGAAAATGCAGTAGCAGGAATATAAAAAAATCCGAACGAAAGGTTTGTAATAGCTTAACGATTTTTCGATAGTTCTGCACCCCCACAGATGAGCTAAAAAGAAAAAGAGAACCCAACGCAAAATTAAATTCCCATTTTCTGTAGAGCTTCCAGCCACCTGAGCGCCCGCGCACACACACACACACACACACACACACACACACACACCTGGTGGCTCACCTCGAGATATCGGGAGGAAAGGGGAGTTGCCAGGAAGCTGAAGCTTTCTCGAGAGGGTTATAGGGATACAGGGAATGAGAAAAGGCTTGGTGGCTCTGACGTGTTTCGGCCCCAAAAGCGTGGGTGAGTATGCCAACCACTACTGACGTAAATATCTTTGAGCCTTTCTGGGGGTTGCTGGGATGAGAGCAATGCGGGGTAAAAGCAAAGAGGAGGGAGAGGGTTGAAAGGAGTGGGTGAGCCAAACTGGCTTCCATCCAAATGCTAGGGTGTAATAAAGGTTCCATATTGAAAGAGGTACTACAAAGGCGGTAAAATATCATTGGAGTCAAAGGGTGAGTTTTTCACTCTTCTCCTTCCCCTCCACCATCGCTCTTGAAAAGAGTACGAAAGATCGCACGTGGAAGGAAAGTTCGATCGATTTTCCAACGACTCCGACCTCGTCAATTATTTCGTCTTAACTTCGAACTTCACGAGGTTTTGCACCCTTGATTCCTATTCGTTTTCGGGGAGGACAGGATTCTTAAAAGAAAATGACTCATTTAGTCAGCCACCCTGAGAGCAAAAATGTTTCGGATTCTATTTTTTTTCTAAACAATAGACTTTTCGAAGAGAATTTACGGTTTCGATTCGGTTTATTCCATACTGTTGTTTTTCAATAATGTATATCATAGTTTCAAAATTGCGTAGAATAACGTAGAATAAATAGAATTTAAAAATCCCATGGAGGATGAAGATAAGAGGATGAGGAAAGCGACAAAGATCATCCCTCGCGATGAGGATCGTTTGTCGTGCAGATCGTGAGGATTATGGTGACTTGAGTGACAGCAAGTACCTGGGATGTGTGCGTTTAGAAAGCGTCCCCAGTCTTGATGCCTCGTCTCTGTGAAAAACTGTCAGAGTGAGTTGATATTAATATTTCACTTTTCACCCAGTCTATCTGCCACAAGTGTACATAGCCACCCTCTTTTTTGAGTGTAAAACGAATATTTATATTTTATTGTGTTAACTGCATTCACCCTCGAGCTCTTTCGACGAAAAAATTAATGGAAATCGTTGCTTGCTCAATAACGTTCGCGCTGTTTCCAAGAATCGTAGATTGTTGCCGACGGCAGTTGCATGGTGAAAGAGACTTTGTCTGTACGGGAGTTCCTATCATTTATCGGTTTGAAATCGCTGATATTTTATGATCCATAAGTTTCCGAAAAATGTTTGTTACCACTGGAAGGTCATTGATTAATTGTTCAATCATAGCAAGGAAATTATTCTGCAAAACACAATATAATACCCATAATAATCCATAATAATTTGCTACTGCTACACTGATTTGAAATCTACACTCTTCTTATACCATATGTTGATGTTTCGCGGTTGAACGGACTCTGATCCACCCTGAATAAGGTTCAGACTCATGGGATAGGAAACAATCGGATTTTTGCTTCTTCGTGGAGAACAAGGTCAAATCCTATGAAAAGGTTGAGAGGGTTGAAGTGAGGGGAGGCTGAAGTGCTTCGGGGCAAAGGGGTACCCGAGCTATCTATCTTGTCGTTATCCTTCTATCTCTTGTGGGCTATATATTATTATTAAATCTTGTTCAATACCTTCGAATACGCCCTTTTAAGGTCCTTGAGAATGGGTAACTGTTGAACCCTATCATTTACTTGTCGTTTTAATGAGATAAGGCGTTCTCACTGCAAAGCTTATGATTATCGCGACTCCCAGATGAATTTTTTAATGAACAGCATTATTTTTCTCTTTCGCTGTCAGTGCTAACTTCTTGATGCTTCATCTTTTCAAGATTCCAGGCCCAATTATATTCAATAGGTTTTGACATTCTAATTTCGAGGCTTTTGCGACAGAAACCTCCCCAAAGTTTTGACATTCGCTTGCAGTTCAGCTCACAGTTATGATTTGTCGTGGAACGGTTCACATGTGGACGCATGTCGTGTTGAAATCATTGTTTGTACGGTTAGCACGTACACGTTAAGCGGTCATAACTCGATCTTCCAAAGTGACCTGCTTATAGGTCGGTTCAGGTCAGGTATGTAATTGAATTGGTTTCTTCGGTCATGCTTGGTCCATAAGGTCCCCAGATCATTCAAGTTGCAACTTGGTTTGTTCATCTATATGTTGAGCTTCCATTTCCCCTGAGGAAAATGTTGGCACATGAGAGTCCGTGACTGAAAACGTCGCCAGACGTGTTCCGGTCGTCGACGACGTAGAAAAGTTGCAACGCGTTACTTTTCATGGGAGTGGGAGGGTGGAAAAACTTTCGCGATAGTACGATGGGGTTGAAATCGCCGGAGGGCCAGAGGGGGACGTAAGGCTGCAGGACTCGAGAAATCTCGTTTCTCATCTCGCGCGATCATTCCTCTCGCGACGACTTGATTCATTGGCCGGACGATGGGATCGATCGATCTCGCCCGCCGAATCGACGCCGTTTTTCCAGCAGTGGGGGATAGTTTACCCGAATCTCTTTTGCCATACTCTTCGCTCAACGTCTTTCGACGACGCTTTTTAATCCTTTTTTCGAGCTTGTCACCCAAAGATTACTCCGTCAGCTTTGGGAGCTTGAATAATTTTTCAAACCCTTCCTACGAGTACAAGAGTAATCTGTTTCGTGCAATCATCGTTTTTAAGAGTAATCTCATACTTAAAAAGTGCTACAATATTCTTAAGCCATGTTAACATATTCAAAAATCCCTCGAGGGTTCGTACTCTCTTCGAAATTTCCGCGCTTCGGCTGGTCCGGATTCTAAGAAAGTTCCGCTATTTAATTGTACATTTTTATTGCCACGATTCAACGATGTGGTCTGACAATGTATTCATTGTTTTGATGAAATGAAATACAAAATGTATTTGATCCGCAATCACTCAAGATTGTGTGGACAAACATGTGGTGAAATCTTTTGGCGGCAATATGAATCCCATCCATACAACTCAGTTCTAAACGTAAACATATTCAGTGTAATTAATCAGGCTGAACGAAATGGGTGAAGCAAGCGATAACTTTTACGATGTCTTTCTTAGGTTGCTCGTCGCTTTTGAATAATGATTGTACTCCTGTAAATCTTCGTTCAGATCGGATGTCCCTGGTATCGTACGGACAGGCCCACGACTAACTAATTACGTCGGAAGTCCGCAGGAATTGTCCTTCAGAGATGAGCAGCTGGCTTAACTCGTAGACGCCAATCTTGGTCGCCAGACCTTTGGTCCATTCAGAGGAGCTTCGAATCTCCGATCTCGGTAGTCTATTGTCCCGTTACAATCGCGAATTGGTTATAACCGGAGTTAATGTAGCACGAGGATGATTATCGTGTCATGTGACAAAAGTTTTTTGAACGTGGAACTGAATCTTCCATCCATGTGAATGAATTTATTGGCGGTTCCATGACAGCAAATTGCCCAGTAAAGTCTGATAAATAAAAATGTCCTCAGAATTCAGGTTTCTCTAGTTTCCTAAGTATTCGTTGAAAATTCAAATATTCTGTGAAAGTGTAAAACGAAATAATCCGTACAATTGTTCAATCAGATTTTAATTTCCTACAACTTTTGAATACTATGTCGTCATTTAACATCAAATGGCAACGAGAAATAAGTGATGGCAATGAAGCACTATCCAAGTTATGTCATCAAACTTCGATTATTTCAGTTCAATATCCTGATAAGCATCCTTTTGATTTTAACGACCCCTTCGCGCTCAACGCTCGTTATTTTGACACCCTTTGCTGTGATACGTGACCGTGTCATTCCTATATTTGCCCATCCGCGATCCGGTTACCGTCAACAACTTTGGGGTGTTTGTGCAAGGACACTTGCAAATAGACGGGAAACACGAGAAGCGATTGATGTATCAAGTGCTTAGCGAAAGAACATTTTTTTAGGCTCTGGAGTATTGTTCAAGAAAATGTGATACGAAAGAATCGAATTTTCATAGGACATTTGTAAAACTGGGTGAATGGAAAAAAGGTCTTGAGATTTAAATAAAAGAAAATGGAACAATCGAAGCACTTCTTTGATTCTAAAAAAACTTAAGCGTTCAGAAAAAAAAGACTTTGAAAAAAGACAAAAATTGAGACCTTATTGCGAGGGTCCAGCATACAGTTGAGGCCACATCTACGCCCGGGGAGGTAAACAAAATCCGATCATTCGAAAATATTTTTATTTGATAGTTTCACCCTTTATATGTCCTTCGTGAAAAAATCCTTGGGATCCAAACTACATTAAGATAGTGAGAGAAAAATGTCATCTTAATTTGACTGATGCTGGAACGTCCAAATGCTTTTGTTCGAAATTGTGTTTGGAAAAACCACCGTTTTTGTTCATAGACTTTTTTAATTCCATTGACCGCAACATGTCGCTTCATTTGAATCAAAAGTTCTTTCCATGGACACATTTTCTCAGAAGAAAAAAAAAAAGATTATTGGAATTGACCCTATTTCTGGCAACTCTAGACTCGATTTGAGCCCTCACGGGAATGCTTTCGTGAGTTGGGATCACTAGACCGATAGAAATTCCCGTATTTTCTCCTCGACGGTCTATTCATCGACGAAGGATCAAACAGGCTGCCAGAGAAATTTTAATAGCGCTAATTCAACCTCCTCCCATTCTCTTCATGCTGCGCTGGGCTGCTTTGACAAGCACTATAATTCTAGAGAATTTTGGCAACCTCGACATCGTAACACGTTGCCAAGTATACGCATCGAGGTATACGCGTCTAGTATAAATTGATGTACCGAAGGGTAAAGAGAAGAGAAGAGGTCAAAGAGGTGCATGAGGCATCAAGTAGAACGACCGAATATTGAGCTCGAACGCAAAGAAGTATGAAAACGAACAGAAAATAAAGTGACCAAAAGGAAGATTAGATTTTCAAGTGATGGAAAAATAATTACCAAAAGCACACGCTTTAAAATGAAAATAAATACGCTCAAGCACGTATGTGTGTGTTCTGTGTGTGTTAGTGTGTGCGCATGGATTAGTGTTTTTTGATTTAAGGTCAGAGTCATGTACAACCATACTTTGCTTTGACATGCGCGACACGATCAAAGCTTTTCAAGAAGCAGGGACCATCATCCGGAGACGCGGTAGCGTCTTGACGCCAAGTATAAAAAGAAGGAGTTTAAACGGCCAAGGAAGTCGCGCCGCATCTCGCGATTTGGCTCTTTTCCGTTACGCTCGAGCTTCAACTCTATCCCCTTTAAAAATGCGTCGACCTTAGCGCAAATCTAACGCCATTTTATCGATATAAATCGTACAATCCGGTTCTGACGGTATCATCATTTTTTTCCTGCGTCTATACAACTGTTTACCGATCAGCAGTCTCATGATCGATGTCGTTGAAGTTCATTAGAGTCGATGTATTTAACAAATTTGTCAACAGACTATCTCACGTATGTTATTTTTTACGGTTTTACAATTTTACCACAACAAAAGACGAAGCAACACTGATTAAGGCCATTATATAACGTTTAATGGAAGAAAATCAATCTCCGGGTGATTTTTTTTATTTATCCACTCATTTCTTCGTGAATGTATAGGTTCAACGGGGATTGCTTGATTTTTAAAAATTTTCGATGCATCTACGGGATTGGAGCTTTATGTAATATTGAACGTGCAGGGACATATAGATGGCAGATGTGCGGTGAATGTAAAAGAAGGTTTTTGAGATGGAAAAAATTCTCAATATCGTCCGAATTACGAATGTCTGTGTGTGTGTGTGTGTGTGTGTGTGTGTGTAGATGTTCACTGTGTATGTGAAATCGAAGGGAAGTAAGCCCTCACGTGTTGGGTATCTTTTTGAGTACCTCAATGGCAAAACTTCGTGAAGACACCTGCCAACATGAGCGAGCGATGAGTAATATCGTCGGAGTGGCATTTAGTATGATGATGTCGTAGAAGGAGAAATGACGTTTTCTTCATGTATTTTCTTCCCCGTTGGAACCCTCTATCCCATTTGAACAACTCCGCCTTAACGTACATGTCAGACAGAGATGAAATATTCTCTGCTGGCACTATGATCACACAAATTACCCCTTTCGCGTTTCACAGGCTCGGTTATATACATACAAGACGGCCTCTTTCGCTGTATTGATCTTTAAACCACTCCTCACCATTTTCACACGCGCGTGTGAAACCCTATCTTTGTCATTTCTCAAAATATTATCAGTTGTCAATTTTGGTAAAGCCTATTTTCTACTATTTTTTTATATTTATGCAAATACGTTGCAAATGAGGTAAATTCAATTGTGCAGACTATTATTTCAATAATTTCAAAAATTAGCCAACCCGATGTCACAAAACTTTTCATACTTTGGCCGTTTATTTAGTTCAGTTCACCCAAAAACTGACGGGACGCAAATTAATAATAATAATCATAATTTCTTAAAGAAAACCCTGTGAGATTGTCGTGTGGCCGGAGCATCGAGCGGGAGAGACGGAAAATCGGAGTTTATACCGGAGATCGGTCTTTTTGAATCTAAAGTGACGTTATTGAAAAAAAAAAAAAACAAAAAATAACGTCACGATATACATGGCGATAGAATGTTGGATGTAGAATTATCATAAAATTTTAATATTTCATAGTATTCGGTCACTTTAGTTCTGGGAATCTCTCATTGTGACATGACCTTGCCTAAAAAAGAAAAAGAAATATAATAAGAATGCCTTCTTTCTCTCTCTGCTTTAACATTAAATTATCCCATCTACTAATCCAACAGTGTTGTAGTTGGACTGGTTCCTTTTTGATGTCACACTTAGCCCAACATTCCAAGTACTCTTGGTCTTTTATTTTGAACATTTATTCGCAAGTTCGACAGGAATTTTAGTGCTTACAACATTTCGGAGTTTGTCATATCGAAAGCATCTTACCTACTTAGAAAATTTTCTTGCTCTTCGGTTTGCTATGGAAATAAATTTTCAATAGTGGAATAACACACGCCGATGGTAGTTGATAAGATTGTTAGGGTACGAATAAAATATCTATCTCCGGTCTTGGTTCCCCAAGACGAATTCATCCCTTAAGGATTAATGGAGTAAGAGACGACAAAGTATTTTACAACTTCCATGAACTGAGACGACCGCCTTCTGAAAGTGACGTTTGAATTTGTTGGGTGTACCACAATCTTATCTGAGCATTATAGAGATAGTCATACTCATATATTACAAAGGGGTACGAAAGATATGCAACAGAATCTCGAGAGAACTTTCGGAGGTGTAAAACGTGGACATTATTATCCGCATAAATTTATCCAATTTCAGGGTGTAACTGGGTCGTCAATACTCGAAACTCCAGATTTCATCGTAGTAAATAAAATTCGAAGGTCAGATGGTTCAAGATCATTTCATTGCGTAAAAAGGAGAAGAATACAGAGTTATGAATAAACTGTTAAGTTAGTAGTCTCGCTACAGTCACTTTCAGAAGCTAAACTCTCAGGCAAATGTTTGAAAACGTGAATGTAAAAGCTTTGGAAACGTCAGAAACAATATTCAGTACAAAGTTCACAGTTTCAGCAACAACAATTAAATTCTACAGACGACAATCTTTGGCGGCAGTCACGAGGAAATTGTTTGCCGGTTATGGCGATTTGTGACGGATCCAAAACCGTGATCGTCGTGCCGTCTATAATTTTGCAATGAAGTTTCCGTTTATTCTGAATACATTCGTTTCTTCCCTGGTTTTCAAGGATTTAATGCATACCCGAGTTCCAATGCACACATGAAAAGTTTGTCTGAAGATGACTGATTAATATTCGAAGATGAATTTGCAACATGAAAGTGGTCAAACATTCCATCTTTGAGATTTCATTATCTCCAGTTGTAACGAACTTGTTGCCAGGTGAATACGGCAGATGTAAATCATTCACAAACCTATTCCGCAGTGCGCACATGTGTTTGTATTAATACCAGCATGTACACAAATAAGGTTTGTTTATGCGGTCGTACGTAGCGTGCAGAATATTCGTAGACGTCCCGGACACCTCTCTCTCATATACCACTCCATTCTGTTATGGTATGTGGCTGCATACGGGATGACTTTGGCTTCTCTTGCTAGATCATACAACTGCATATAGTACGGCGAAGAGCCCCATGTTATTCGGATGCGTGGACTATACGTTTCTGGAAATGTCACACGTAATGGTCACTGTCTCGTGTACCGAGGCAACTTTAATCAGAAGTTACCTGCTTCGCTGGATTGAGGCCTTAATTCGGAAGCCGCAATATAACCTGATAGAAGATTCAACAGATTTGTTGCCTTCACCCGAAATGTACGAAAAAAAAAAAAAAAAAAAACAAAACGAAACAAAACGTTTCAAAAAGCCACGTCGACTGATTTTTTTCCTGGCCCTGCGAAATTGGGACGGACATTCACGCCAAAAAATGTTTTTCTCTATTGCCATTTGACCTTTTCCGCGAATGCAACCACTTCCCTCGGTAAATATTAAATTTTGTTTTATGCCTTTTGATCCAGATGCAAAATGTGACGCATATGGAATCATGCATGTGTCACAATGTATAGAACGATAACTATTGACCAAAAACTTAATGTCGCAAACAATGAAAATAATCAGCGCGGAAAGAAAATATATTTTTAAATAGGGTTTTGAACTTTTTTTTTTCATTAAACCGCCTTGCCCTCAATAATTATATAGAGACTTTTGCGTATAGGCTTAAGTTATGTACTAAAAAGCCAAGCCACATGAAGCCATCGTTTCTCCTTGAAGAGCCCCCACAGAGCTTTTGAAGCTTTCACCCGCTTATAAAGTTCAAAGTTTCATATATTCGCACATATTACGGACCATTCCTTGTACCGTTCTTCTCGTTTACGTAACACATTCGAGCTTGCACCAAACTCGTCGGTACAATTCCACAACTTCCTCTTGTTTCTTCACTTTCTTCGGGTCTAAATTTTCTCGCTCCATTTCCTACATGTTAGAAGAACGGGAAACTAGCGAGCGGGAAAGGAAAAAGAAAGCGATAGAGAGAGAGAGAGAGAGAACAGAGAAGAAATCATTTTCAGTGCCTCAAGTTCTATTTCAATCTCGAGCACTTGAAAAGCACTTCGTGAAGAAAGTCATATATCGAAGTGACATCGCTATAGGGATCGAATAAGGTTGGTGAAGCTGGTTCCTACATTTTTTCCAGCTGTGACTAGTACTTCCTTTCTACTTTGAGATAAAATCTTTAGAAAGCTTGTTCCACGGTTAATAGTAGTCGGCGATTGGAAACGTAAATTACAGTCGTCACGAGAATGGGCGAAAGAGAAAATTTTCGAACCTTTCGTTCGGGCTTGAAACTTCTTTAACCTCGTTTATACCAGAAAAGAATCAGCTAATTTGAGTAAAAACTTTCTCGGCCGATGTTGAAATAAAACTGAGCAGACAGGACGAAGGGATCATTAGGAAAGACGCAGATTACTGAAGATGCGTTTAAAATTATTTCTTCGTTCCGATTCCTTTTCATCATTATTTTTTTTGCCTCATATTTACATTCAATCTCTAGCTTTTGAAATCAAATTTGAAATCGCAAGTTTTAATCGGATTTTTATATCTCTCGCATCGTTAGACTGGAAGTGTAAGAGGAACCAAATATAGAATCAAAATGATAACATTCACCTCCTGTTGTTGTACGTATCTTTTTTCCATCGTATGCGGTTTGACAAACACAGTGCAATTTTTTCCTGTCATTACGATTATCATACAATGCCACGGTTGAGTCAACATTTTTTTTTTTCATTTCCGCGGTTATATTGTTAGCTGCTTTAATAATGCAACTTCAAAAATAGTATGCATAAAAAAAATGCAGATATCACGAGCTGGACGTAAACACAGAAGGAAGTTTTATGAGAAAAACTAGAGGACTCGTCGTAAAAGGTCTCTGGCGAAGGTTAAGAGGAACGAAACGTTGGAATATCCAACCAGCAGTTGATCGCACCGGCCTAACGTATGCGGCCCCCAGGTAGTTCCATTGACTATGATTACAAATGCAATTGACCGCTGCTTTTTTCTACCCTTTCACAATGCCACCCGGTGGCTTTGCCGTTTCGTGGAGGTTCATATATTGCTCAGCCATGCGGACGATTTTTTTAAACATTTTTGAGGCTGCTGTTGTATTTTGCCCCCTATTTCGCTTATTCACTTTTTTATGATTCATACTTCAGAATATTTGAGTTGCAATGACGAAGGAACTTTTATCGTCGAGTTCGTGGTACGTTACGCGGTTACAGGGGCAAAAATTATATTCGTGAATACGCGAAAAGTTGGCGAGCGAGATATTTTACAGAGGATAGAAAAGAAAAGAGAACATTACGAGGACGGGGAAAAATAAGGGTGTGTCACACCTGGGGATGCTTGATTGAGGGAGTGGGGTTGAAACTTTACCCTACATATCTGGCAGGTTTTTTTTCTATCTCTTTTGACAAACAGCAATTTATCCTAGAAAGCGACGACTACCCGCGAAGGGACCGAGAAATAATGAATAAAGAAAGAGTCTAACGAACCTCCAGAGCCTGCGGTAACACTCAGTGCAATAGGAAAAAAGCTCAAGATAAAAAATAGAAAAAAAAAAACATTGTTATTCAACGCGTTGAATTGACGAACATTGTGAAAAGGAAAACTTTCCACTATCACTTTTATCCACAACTTTTATGTTCTCCAACTTTTTATCTTGAAGGTTGCGGAGAGTGTCGGAGGAGGATGAGTTGAACATGAATAGAATAGACAGGATCGCGCGGAACTTCCAACCGAAAGGCTTTCGAGGTTTATGAGCTTCTGAGTTTTGACAGTTGAGACGTAAGTAGGCTGATGACCACTTGAAATTTATCAATTAACATTCTTTTAAATGTTTTCCAATATAATTCAGCTCACTCTTTTTCACAGAATACTAATTTTTTCATTATTTATTCATTAGTCTCTGAGTATGAAAACAATGGATCCTTCAAAAATTCTTTCAAATAGTTTAGATTTTTTTTCTTTCAATGTTCATCAACTGACATCTTTCATTCTTTACAGCTCTCTTGTAAATTGTTCGTCATGCGGTCGATCGAAGAGCTTGATTTTTGAGCGATTCTTTAAAACCTGCTTTTTTCCAGAATATTTTTCATGTTCGGTTCACTAATTCGTACATAAAACATGCGAAGAAATTTCTTTTCGCAAGCTTATTCTGTACGAGATAGCGAGGCTGGAACATCACATCGGTGTAAATATATGCTTCGTTCGTTTTATAATTTCCTTTGATCTCATTCCTCTCCCACTCCCGTCTTCTTACTTCTTTTCCCTTTGCATCAACCGTCTAAGCGGGTATTTTCTCGTCACCCACGAGGTTATCGTGAGCATACACCGAGTGCACCAGACATGCACGGATCTTTCAGCCGCCTGCTCGGGTTTTTCTACCCCATCTATTTTACTCCCTGTCTGAGAAAAACGTCGTGCCAACGTACTCACGATACCTCCAATTTTCATTAGCACTTTGCACATTAAACAGTTTCACTGACTTTCATAAGAAATTCTTTCAACTAGAAAATTCATTCACTACTTTCAATGGGCTTGAAGTCAAGAAAAGCTGTGTTTGGTCATATGTTATACGAAATTAATCAACCCTTTGAAACATCCATTTTCGTCGGACGAAATTAAATTTTCCACGTTTTTTTTCATTTGCATCAACCAAATTATTCATGATTTCGAATACAGAAATGAATCGAGTTCATGAATTTGATTCATTTCTGACACAAACATTTTCAAATCATGAGTTGTTTCAATTGTTTTTTTTCCCTCCAAAATGTTGGACTTTGGGAACTCCAAGTTTTTCGGTTCAATCGAGATGTGTCAATACCTGTTTTGTGAAAAAAAAGTTTACTTTTGCCGCGGTTACCGATAGATACACGCGGTTTGTGTGTGGCTGCGACGATCACCAAAGTTGAGCAGCCTCGGCTGAAGTCAATACTCGGTTGGATGATCGATTACCATGGTGCTAACCAACCGAAACTCATGAAAATTGAAACCGGCGGAATCGACCAAGTTTTTAATACTTTTCCCCGGCCCACTTGAAAATGCAATACAGTCGCTATAGTTTATCAGGATAAAGTCCTTGAAGGCTCAGACTCAGAGGAACGGGAACAACGAAACCGCTGGAGCTAAAGTCCTGGAACATGGGCTCGTAAAAACTATGCAGAGTACACCCAGGAACAATGAGAAATAAAAAAGAAAATACTATTTCATCGGTTGTTTAATAATTCACATCCAAGACTTGATAAAATATCAAACCACGAGAGGAACGTTGATTTTTCAATAATGAGTTTCTTAATCGTTCAAAAACTTTGACACGATCTCTTGAATACTTCATATAAAAACAAACTAAATTCGTACGGCTGTGTCATTATTTCCGATTTTGAATTCAATATCCTATAAATAATGAAGTCTCAAGCTGAAGATCGCAAAGCGAAAGCCAATTACTTAGGTTGGAATTTATTATAGTAATCTCAGCCGAAGCTCAAGTCAATCAGAATCTGATTAATCCGGATCTGACAAATGCGATATGTGCTGATGGAAACATCAGATGAGGAAAGTGTACATTTTACGGGTAGGTACAGTTTCCAATCAGGAGTTATCAAAGTTTGCCATCGGAGCGCTTATGAAAAAATCAATCAGCGGCTGGACTGGCTTAGGAAAGGTTGGCGGGTTCAATGAACCAATTTACAATGTCAAATGCGCAGTCAAGATTTCATGTTGTCTGTTTATAGTTGTACAGTTTATTTGTTATCTGATTGAATTAAATAAATTAGTATAGAACGGTGAAAGCACTGAGACTGTGAAAACATTTTGGGCGTCATTGTTTTTTTCAATCACAACAAGGAGATAGAGCATTGTTGTGCACGCATTTGGATGCATTCGGAGTGAATTTAATCAGGCTTTGTTGGGCGTCTTCCTTTCTACTTTTTTCATGTGAGTTTTTTCAGTTCTTTTCGTCTTTTATTGTGCAAATTGCGTGCATCTCTTCTTACGTCAGGCACAGTACGTTTCAATTCTAGCAATTGCTGCCCCATTTCCGTGTAAAAATACTTGAACCGATCTCTTTTCCACTACACTGCATATTTATAAGTGTGTATGTACAGAGGAGCACACGAATGTACTCAACGAAACGGACTCGATTCGGTTTTACGTCTGTCGTTCCACCTGCACAAGGATTTTCACGTTGAACCTTCACCTCCAATCACGTCGTCGAACTATTCCCTTCCAACCTCTTTTACCCCCTTAAGCCCCGAAGCATGTTAAGCTCGCTCGAAGTTTATCCAGCGAGTCGACAATCAGATAGAGCCTCCTCTCCCGGCTCCGGCCTCGAGAGCTTCCTTTTTGAACCTACACAGAGAATTCAGAACGTCCAAAGACAAAATTAAAACAAGCCGATATTTCTTTTTCAGGCTTTCATCATTTCGAACGGCAGCCAAATAGCAAATATGGGAAAAGCGTATTCTGTTAGATATAGAAAACCCGTCAATGTATATCGAGAGACGCGTGGTTTTGATTTCATTAAAGTTGGTGGATAAGTGGATTTTTCACACGCAAATTCTGCATAAACGGTCGGAAATACAGAAAAAGTCCATGAGACCAATCTTGTAGTGCATAAAATTTCCAACAAAAAAATCTTCAGTGGTTTTTTTCTATCTCCAGTAGTTCGGTCTTGAGAGCGGATCACGAAAGTACCTTTAAAACGTTCACGCCATACGCACGATCTTGCGAATCAAGCTGCATTTGCGATCAGCTCCCTGGATCGAAATACTGACCGGAGAGTAGAGCTGTGGTAAACTTTTTTGTAGAAAATTTTTAACCCTTCAAAAAAGGTCTTAAGCATTTCTACTCTATCTTCAACCGGTTCGTCAGTAGGCGCGATATCTTCTTAAACAAACTGAACTTATTGAAAGCTTGATGGTCGTTGAATAGTTTGTTAACAGCAGAAAATCCAGACTACATTTATATTTAAAGAAGCATAAATGTTTTCAATGGCGAAAAATGTTTCAAAAAACATTTTGTCCACTGGAAAATATCAATGAACAAATAACTCGCCGGGTACTGCGTCAAAATTTGAGTTGATTTTGATTCATGTAACAGTTTCCGAATTATCAACACATTTATCGTTTTCGACAACTTTTTATTTTGAATAATCGTGGTTACTCATGTCTAAATTGCTTACAATTGTGACGTAGGATTCGATTTTTCAACGCTTGCCATCATCTTTTTCCTTAAAGAAACCAATTTATCTCTGACATCGCATAGCTTTGAAAAACACAACAATAAAAGCTCATATTCGATACGAGAATAAATAAGAGGGCGCTCCAGAGCTCGGGGCTAGTTTCGTTTCTAATTATTGGCATCGATGAGCTACAATAGCGTGGCGCTCGATTACTCAATTTCGGGAATCCAATCATAATTAATATGTGACTGAAGTCACTCCGGGCAATCGAACCGACTAAGCCGTAGACTTAGGCAGGCTTTCGCTCGAGGCGCGATCGACCGAGACGACCACGTTGGGGACAGCAAAAACACACGGACTGCAGTGAGCGTGCGACCCGCCGAACCACCAGTACACAAATAATAAATAATAAGGGTAAAAAAGATAATAATGAGAAAGAACGATTAAAAATAATTAAAAAGAATATTCGTAACCATATTTATAATGATTAATAATATTAGTTAATAATATTATATTAATTCTTATTAATATAAATAATATTGATGAGAAGGACACAACAGAATTAATCGCAATTATAAATACCATTTATTCCATTAACGGCAAGAATATCAATAATAAGGAATAATAATTAATCAGTGAAAAAATAATGTTGTTGTTGTCGAACATGTTGTTTGAGGCGTAAAGGCTCATATTTTCTTCCAGATAACATTTAGTGTTGTAGAGAAGAAGAAACGTATTTTAATAATATTCAAAAGGTCGTGTCAAAATGTTACGATAATGAAGACGCTCATTATCAAAACATAAACATTAACAAAGTTTTATCATTGAACGCAATCATTTGAACTCAACATACATTAATTGGGCAGATCTTTTGTTTGTGTGTCATGATGCATGTCATTTTGAAAATGTCCACAAATTTCTCAGATTTTAAGTGCAAAAGTCGGCACGACTGGATCTTTAGGGAGCTCGGGCGAACAAGAACGACGCCAGCTTCACAATCAGATAGGCGAGGATTGTGCTCCAAGTATCTGCCTCGTATCCACTTTCGGAATCTGTTGAACAAGCACTGTGTATCAGATTAAAATCCGTCCCTTTTTTCACATTAGCTCTGGAAACCCCAGTTACATGCCAAGTTATTTCACGATGGAGAATGTTTCTCCGGGCGAAGAAGTAATTTGATGAATTATTCGAACTTTGACGCTGGTCTCATCAGGGGCCCATTTATCCTTTTATTTACGTGAAAAAAAAAATTCAATGATTTTCATGAAAATTTGGAATTTTTCGTACCAATCATATGGGAATTGCAGTTCGGAAAATTGAACGGTGTCACGGCCACACAAAATGAACAATCAAACCCAATCGCCTATGTGGGTCGCAAGTTTTATTGTCGAAGTTTTTTATGTGAATGTTAAGGCCATTAAAAAAGAAATGACACGGCAATTTGGAGTGTGGGAGTTCGACTTTTGAAGCTTATGGAACAGCTCACTCGACATAAATCTTTCCTACTTAACTAGCAAAATAAATGTTGAAAAAATCTATATTTTTTTTTTCTGTGCGTACTTTTGCGAGTTTTCACGAGCCCATAGCATCACCTTAGCCCCACTTCACTGTTCCCGTGGGATTTTGCAGAATTATATGCTGACAGCCGCTCTTTCCTAATGCATTGCATGCTTAATCGTATTTCCACAAGAGCCACAGGAAACTATGGAAAACCTGATCCATATAAACGACTCATTTTTTTACTGTGTTATACTTCGTTAGCACTCTCGGGAACTCAGAAAACCGACCTCCCGTTCAGAGATTCATGGGCGAACCGATCCAAAGCTAGGCGGTCACCCAACAACGTATTGAACTTGTGTGAGACCGCTCGAGATTATTGATCGCTGAAGCCACGTACCAATCACGTGGCCATCGCTGTCTGTACCGCATAACAAGTATTATTTAGCCTCTAGTTTGTATTGCAAAATGAAAAAAAAAACAAACTCAATCAAACGAGGTAAACATAACGGAATGCGATGAAATATTCATAAGATTGCCAACATAAACCTGCAATTTATTGGAGAGAATCATCTGATTATGCTGGTGCATAGAACCGAGAGCAGCCAATCCGAAGGGCAGTTATTCAATTCGAAGTACGTACAAAGAAAAACGCACTCAATTTAAAGAGGGAGCCGAATCAACGGAAGGAAAGGGAAGCAATTTGTTCTTTAGTAATTGGATGTATCTTTAGTAATTGGATCGCATGTTATTTGCGGAAAAATCTTGATGCAAAATAGGATAAGAGCAGGTAAGTTTATATTCGTCTATTAACGCGGAAACCATTTTTACATCGTGTTATTGTAGATCATTCAAAACAGCTCTGGTCATTTTTTTTATTACAAGTTATTGAAATCTTTAAATTCTTCTCTTGAAATTCAAGTCGTGATTGAAGTTCATTGTGAACATCACATCGCATGCATCGTGACTCAGAATTTACTTGACAATTTCAGAAGCATTTATTATGGCAACTCCAGCTGATCGATCAATTAATTCTACCTTCAACCATGTGATTAGGGATAATTGTAGGACTGGTTTACTTGGGTTACCACAATCTATTTGGCTTGAATTTCATTTCCTCGAACTAGGCTCCAGATCCACCGAATTTCTGTAACGCTTAATTAATTAGTCGTGGACTCAGTGAACATTAAAGTGACATTTTATCACAATATGATCAATGAAGTGTAATCGACTTCGGATGGAAGAGGAAATCGTACAGAAAAAAAAGGAATTTTGTTTTGTACAGACTGCAGTATTGTGTACAGTGCAGTGTATTTTGTACTGTGTGTGTTCAGTATTTGTTCTCATGCTTTTTTCATGCAATGATGCTCCATTGTTTTAACCTAATGTACCGGTGTTTGCAGACGTCAGGTGGTTACGGTTTATTTATGATGTTTTTTCCACTCGATTTTTGTTGCTCCCATTTTCTGGGAGTTACTTTGTACTCCACATACTTCAAGTTCCTGACGTACGTTGTGGGCAGGTCTCACCAGCAAGTTGGTATGAAAAGCCCCGCAGAACGTCACGATATTCGGTACTTAAAAATAATCTTACCACATATTTATCGTTGTGCCATGATTTCAAAAAAGTTTCTGAACCATAAACTCTGACGAAATACTTTTGAAGTTCCCATTTCTCAAATTGAACACTAAACTTGAAACCACGCATTCGATCATACATGCAAATGATGAAATATTTTGTGTTTGATCGTGCATAAATATTGACCAAATTTTATTCTGCCTGGTCGATTGGGTCTTTTGCAAAACTTAATTTTGTCGCCTGTTTGGAATCCATGCTTACACTCATATTACTTGTTTCAAATTGTATTAAATTTATACTGATCCTCTGGATCAAACACGCGTCCAATTCCTAGCCGCGTCTTCATGTCCAATCTCGCCCTCAATAACCATTTTGAATGTAATTGGGTTGTAGTTAGTTTTGCTTGCACGTGAATACTCTGCGGCACTTAAAATTCCACGCCCATACGTTCCCACTGTTACAGATATTGTCTCAAATTTCAGTATAAATTCTCAAGTGATTTGCCGAACCCAGGATTACGATGAGGGAAAGGGATGATTTAGGAGATGAAATGATGTTAGGTATTAGGATTGCATCGCAACAAAATTCAAAACAGTGGCGGTAGATGATGACGTTAATCATGCATTGTTGGCACGAGAATTCGCGATACGGTAACGTCGAATCGACCTCCGGTAAGCCGCAATTGCGAATTGTTAATTCCTTCTCGCCAAGCTTTCCCATACTATCGTTCTGCCACCTCGAAACCATCCGTGGACATCGACATATATACAACATCCAAGGAATCTGCATTTGCATCCAATGCGGAACTTGACTATAACGTATGTGGTTCGTGGTCATAAACCTCCAGTCTCTGCCCACCCTCTCAGCTATTCTCGAACATATCATTAGAAAATTTACGAGCCCCATCCAGGAAAAAGATCTATTTGAACCGACTAGGATTAATTATTTAATTTTTTTATATTTGAATGAACGAAATTTCTATTGGCTTCAACTAAAAAGCTCTATTTGAATCAAATAAATAATGCTATTTGAGTACGTTTATTCGAGTACCCACGTTAGAGCCTCTCGCTCCGACCGCTACGTGGCGCATAACATCGAGATATTTCTCTTATACGAATTGTTACCTTGGTTTGCATAAATTGCAGGAACCAAAGTAGATTTATAATCACGATTGACAATCGACTGCGTCTAAGAACGTGCAGATGGTCATGAATTTTTTAACAGGACAAATTTTTGCAGATTATTGTAAATATTGTTGAATAATAACAAAAAAAAAATTGTTTTTCGTTCAATTTCATGCTCGTTAAATTTGTGGAAAAGTGCTTTTACTGTGTAATTCGTATAAATCAGTGTTCTATTTCTCGAAAAAAAAAAAAAAAAAAAATCAAATCAAAGAAGATAATTTTTCGAAGTTAAATAGAGTTCTATTAGGCCGTGCGATAAAGAAAATAAATTATTCGATTTGACGAGAGCCTAGTGGAATCAACTAGATGTTTATGGGTGGGCCGAAATAATTACTAACTGGCATTTTTAGTGTCCACGATCTCTGGCTAAGAAATACTTAATATTTTTCATCGCGAGAGATTTTCATTACTTTTCCAAATTTAACAAACGGTTTAAACGGAAAATTGGACAAGTAATTTTTTTGAATAACGTTCGCAACATATTCTCTTACGATCAATTTACATTCTTTTATGCGATCACTCTTCAGACTGATCAATGTTTGTGATGCAGAGTAGGAGCTACAGTTCCCACAAAAGTATTCTCAAATGGAGGGTCTACTGTTACGTGAAATATTGTGGGGTCCACATATAGCTAGGTGTGCTTGCGTTATGTCGAGCATGTACGCGGAGCCTGTTACAACGCATTGATCAAGGTGATACATTCGTATCAGAGTACACACACTTTGTAAATGTTTTATATATTGGAATAGAGGAGTCATGTGTGGATCGAATGCCTGAATGCATTCTAAGCCAGCGGCATGGATGAAAATACCGCAACAATTTTTTTCCTTAACGTTTCTCTCAGCAGCTGACAACCTCCTCGCTTGCTTCCTTCGTGCCAACCACCCGTCGCTAAGATATGTCTGGCGTGCTTGGAATTCGATGATACCGAATAGAAATGCTATGCGTACCTGACACATACGTGTCTTTTTTCTTCACCCTCATGTTTTTTTTCATTTTTGTTTTTTCATCCCAGACTTTCTTACGTGCCCTTTCTACTGCTATATACTTTTCATCTATTCTAAAGGATGTCAACCCCCTTCCCGCGAATTTGCCACTTCAAGCGCTCTATTTCACCGTACAATATGACACTCTGGAATATTGTGAAACTAAACGAGTAAGAGACGAGGTCTGATAAATTATTCCCTACTTCTGGAAGCTGTGGAAACCCCAGCCGACATTCACAGGCGGCCATACTTTATTGGGTATCATTAGAAGCCCAGCAAAGCTGCTCAGCGATTGATAAGGAAGCTGGGACATGGCCAAACGGTCACCCAACCAAGTATTGACCTCGCCCGAGGCTGCTTGACTTTGCTGATCGCCTAAAAACCACACACCGTCCGTGTGCCCATTATTGCTGTCGGTTTCTTTTAGGCGACATATTCATTGATTGGGAAAATCTGTGTTCGTTTTATTGACGAAGATGATTCATTTCATCAATCTTTCTGCATTTATATTGATTCACCGAATAAAAGGGATCGACGTTTTCTTACGCCTTATTCGTGGCAATTTATTATTCACTATTTTTTTTATCATTCTCTTATTTTGCTTCTTTTTCTCTCATGTGCCACCCATTTTTCTATTCATATCACACGTATCTCAGAATATAAAGAAGCAATCTTGAAGCATCACCCTTTCTGACCACATCACCCGAGCAGCACGCTTTTCATGAAACAAACTCAAATCCAAACGTCGTGGATAAATGTTGCCACTAAGGCGCGCACGGCAGTACGTGAGCAAACGTAAATACTTTAGGATGCCATCTTGGACTTTCTGATGCGAGATATTCTATGCAGGTACGTGCTACTTCTGCAACATCACGTTGTCAGGCTAATTTTTTTTTCAGACATTCGCAACCCGCTCAAAAAGTACGGTGACCAATTGGTTTATTGTTCAGATATTTTTCGATGTACGATACGGTAATGAAATAATTCATAGACGCAATTTGAACTCAATATCCGATCAATAATCTAGAGTCAGACGCTTTCTCTTGCAGCCTGCTTGAATCTAAAAAGTGTAATTGACAGAATTTTGATAAAGTAATTATCTGTTAATTTTTTGAAAATCTGTTAAATGATTTTCAAAAAATTGTTTTACTCACGGTTCGAAACTCCAAACGGAAATCACAAAACATTAAGAAAAATGAGTTCAAATTCTAAAAGCCATTTACTAAAATTATTTGTTGGGTCTGAATTGGGAAGGCTGCAACGGTTTCTTGACGTACGAGCTCGGTGAAATTTTCATAACAAAAGAG
Organism: Campoletis sonorensis; assembly: GCA_013761285.1. Classification (NCBI taxonomy): domain Eukaryota; kingdom Metazoa; phylum Arthropoda; class Insecta; order Hymenoptera; family Ichneumonidae; genus Campoletis; species Campoletis sonorensis. The sequence continues at coordinate 1,356,294 of JACEOJ010000077.1, read as the reverse complement.
AGGGTGATAAAAATTATCATTTTGGAAACCTAAGAAGTGGAATATCGCACAAGACTACGTGGACGAGTTTAAATTCCAAGTTAGTGTGAGTTATTCTTATTCCGAGCCTTGAAAAATATCACTGTCGGCCACGTTTTCATCCCCTGTTCATTTCAACACCCCAACCTTAAGTTATTTATATTCAGTGGGTTGAAATTTTTTTTTTTTACTTATATTTAAAATTGGATTCGTCGCGAAGATTCGCAGTAAGCACGATATTTTCCATTTCCACCCTCCAACCGCTATTCCCTCACCGTCAACCCCTTCTAGACGTTTATTCAACGTGGAAGCAAATTATTTTTCTCTCCGAGCTCGCGTATTTGCAGAATCGCAAACAGTTCCTGGCATTTTGCATAGTTTCGTATTTTCAGCATTAATTCTTCAAGTCAATTTCATCCTTTATTTTCGAACTAAAAAAGTATAACTAGAATTTTTTCTTAACTGATAGCACTACCAAAGTGAATTACACCGACGAAATTTATCATGCTCTTTCGATACGTTCATGTCGACTATTACCCGTTTCCATGATAGACAATGTTACTCGAAGGTACGTGTGAGAGTATTTATAACGTACTATCGAACCTCTCACGTTTCCAGAACTCAAGATAAAGTGGTCCATCACGTTTCACATTTCTCATCCATCGCCTCTTTTACTGGGAGTTGGTAATATTTTTGTTACCTGTTAGGCATCGGTTTGTTGACACGTTGAAGGTTGTTGGAACGTGGAAAATTGTGAAGTGAGGTTTCCCTTGCAATTTTTTTTCTTCGCCATTATATTCACTTCGAAAATGAAAGTTCATATTGGAATAAATTTACTTTCCGGCTCATAAGAATATTTTTCATTCTTCATTGAATAAAAATTCGAGAAAGGGGATTTTTACTTCTTCTGTAAATATTATTTTATCGAGATAGTGAAGTTACAAATCGATAGTTATTTTGTCCACCGTTATTTCTGTACTTAAAAACACGACAGTCTGTGACTACACAAATTTTTCATCATATTTTAAGCCATTGTAATGATTTTTATTTTGATATCCAATCACGATGCAATGACTCCAATAAATTTTAGTTATACCTATTTATTTACATGAAAGTCGTTGTGCTTTTAGTGCTTCAGGATTCACTCGAGCCTGCTCAATGCCACTCTTGTTGAAAATAGAATTGACGGAAGTTTTCAAAGTTTCGAATGGAATCGAGGTAGTGAAGCTCGTATAAAAGTTTTCGTTTGTCAGGAAATGAAATACAGTCGTCGTTTTTACAATTCATTTACAAAGAGTTAACTCGTTTTTGGGTTGAAAAAAAAAAACGTGAAAAAAAATTAGAAACTGCAAATGTTGTAGAAATTTATAATGTTTATTTGTGTTAGCGAATTTGGCTGGAAGCATCAAAGGAAGTAATGTTTTCATTTCCACGGCATAAATTATTGATCGTCGAGCAGGAGGAGAAACGAATTTATTTGCAGATTCCAAGGACAATTTTAATCATTTTGGGTTCATCTGTTTTAGAAAATTCGAAGTTTCAATTTTGATGAATGAAATTTCATGATAATTGAATTTGTAAAATAAAAAACAGTGATTCCTGTAGTTTTATTGCAGTAACTTCAATAAAATAAAATTGATTGGAGAAACCAGTGGACGATGAGGATTCTCTACAGCCACAGAAAATTGTTTTCCACCCTTCGTTTCTCAACTCTCATTTTTTTATCTCCTCTGTAAATTCACCGACCACGATTCAGTATTTCCTCTTCGTCTGAGCCGTTCGAGAGATTTTAATATCGAAGCTTGGCTTCCCATTCACCCCTTTACAGCCTTGCCTGCTTTCATTTCTCGGTAAACCTCTCTCCGGCACCTCGCGAATTGAAACAGCATGTACTTTTTTCAAACTTCAAATTCCTCTTTCACATTTCTGGATCTTCTTCTGGTAGACCCCACAGGATGCAAATCCGCAGTGAGATAGTTGCAGTTGTGATCTCGTACAAATATTAAAAAACGTATGTTTTTCTCGTCTGAGTGATTCTTCAGGTTCGATATACGAAAGTGCTCTCGTTTGACGCCCACTTCGATGAAAATATCAGAATATGACGCGATTTTTACGTGTAAAATGGAACAGATTGAAAACTTTGAAAGGTTTGGTGACATTTTTCTCTCGTACTTTTAATAAAGTTGAAAAGATCAAAAATGAATTCCTCCAGAGTTTTAATAGCGGAAAGTACGGTTTCCCATGCTTTCTGTTTTCACGGTCAAAAATATTTATTTTCATTTTATTTTCATTTCTATCTTCAGGTGTTTTATTCCATCAGTATGTAGTAAAATAAGGAGGCGAATATCTTCAGAACCTCCAAAAATTTCCTCGTTATTCCTTCAATATACGAGAAATCATTGCGTGGTTGTTCAATTCATTTCTTCCGTTGACCCATGATTACCCCAAGTTCCGAGAAAGCGGGTTGGATAAAAAAAAAATCTTGCAATGTTCACCCTCGACCAGGGCTTCTTTCATCCACCTTGTTTCTCTCAGCTCTCTTGAATAACACGAAAGCTCAGAGCAGTACCACCCAAGGGTCATACATATTTAAGGTACAAGGTGCAGAACTCCTGAGCTGGATAACTAAGCCCATTCTTTTTCCGAACTTCCTCCTGTTTCCGCACTCGCCCTCACCCTCTGATCTTCGATCTCAGAAGACCAACACAGGCTTTTGCTTTATTCTCGAACAACTGGTAAGGGAGGTGGTAGTCGTGCTCGCAAGCTTCTTTCAACCTCCCTCGCATTCTTATTTTTCCGTCGGATAGTCCGGAACTTGGTGGCGCGTCTAGAGAATCCTCCAACGTCAAGCCATCACTTTTCTACCTCCTTTTCCTTTTTCCATTATACAGGAGCAGATAATGCACGGTCACGACCCTCTGGATTTATTTAATTTTGTCAATTCCACAATTTATCACGCCGTGCTCGTAATTTTTTTTTCATGTTGTTTGGATCGTAGCGGAAAACCTTTGAAATTCAATTTGCATATAATCTGCTTTTTTTTTGTTCAGTCGCTGCAATTATTATTGGAGTTTTTGGATTTTTTGATCTACTGTTAATTTGCAATGCTTGTTGCTCAAATAGTCTCAGTTGTTCTTTCATTTTCCATTCTTCGCCAGTAAAGTTTTAGGTGTTAAGTCCCAGGGGGGAGATTGAGTTGAGTACACTTCTTAGTATAAGAATTTTCGGATACGATGTGGAAGAGGTTTATAATCCAATGGTTTTTTTGACTGGGATTTGATAATGAGTAGATCAAATATTTCCGAGGTTTTGTCATTGGAGGGTATACAATGTGGAAAAATAAATTAGAGCATTCAATTCGTTCATGAATTTTCGCAATTTGACTGCAAAGAAACGTTTGTTTGCTTGAGATTAGGTCCTTCAAGGATCGAGGGAAGCGTTTGAAAAATAGAGTTGCCTACGTTTGTGATTATTCTCAGGAATAATGGCGACGCCTGGCAAGACAGGTGCTGAGCTTGGCTTTTATGCTGCTCGTTTGAAGATTGCTGTTGCATAAGAATGTTTTCTTCATATTTTAAGGGAAAGTTTCTCGCCATTCGATATGAACAGAATGTTGGCTTAGGAAAGAGACACTCGTCTTTAAACCATTTGTAGCTTACAAATGTCAACAGGATGTTGATTTGGGAACAAGGCATGGATATACTGGTTCTTACACTAGAATATTTATACTCCTTACTTGTTATCTCAGAGTTATTGACAAATAAGGATGTTATTTCGAAGTCTTACCTATTGTCGGTATCTCCGAGAGGAGAAAAAAAATTGGGGTCAACGAGGCTCGTAGGGTGGATCGTAACACGTAGAAATTGAAAACAAATTTTTCCTGCTTTTTTTGTACAGTAGTCTAACGAATTTGCTGTTGTCAGAAACAGATTTTCTTTCAGAAGGAAATTCAAAATGACCACTTGAGTGACTAGAGTCTGAAATCCGTGACCACTATAAATCCTGACGCTTTTTATGGTCGTTTTCGTGCCGCAAGCTATCTGTGTTTCCTCGATTCGTAATCAAGGGAGTTTTGTCCGACTGGTACTCGCGAACTGGACCAAGTGGTCGACTTCTTATGTACCCTCGAGACGAACGGCGGAGAATTAGGGATTCCATTCGAGGAGTTTTGGCTCTTTAAATATAGTAAAACCTGGTAATGGCTTTAATTTGACGATAAGTGGATTTCAGGTTCATAAAAAGATCGTGCTTAATGATCCTGAAGTTTATAATATTTATTGGCTGTTGGTAGGCTCCGAATTTTAAAGACGAATCTTTCCAGTCTTCAAAATGTTTTGGACTCGGGTATCAGAATACCGAAAAAATACGTCATGTGGTTTGTGTTGTATAATAAACAACGATAAAAAAATATCAACATCAGATGTTTCTCTATTGGAGGCAAAATATACCGCATTTCCGTGAGGTTTTTAATCGTTATTTTTAGAAACGATGTTTCGTCTGCGAAAAAGCCAGCAAGTTTCGGTCAATTTCTTTGCCTCGCGCACCGCTGCAGTGTTGCAATTAAATGAGAAGTAGAATTGGACAGGCCAAGGCAATCTGCAGTTTGCAACTTTGCCGAAGTCGTTCCGTGTGGCGGTGGAGACCGAGGGGTGGAAGTTGAGTTCTACTTTGCGGACTAGGGCAAATGGCAATGCAAGTTGAACGAGGTCGTGTGAGTTTTCAGTCGCCATATGGTCATTCGCGATCTGGCATCGATGCAATCTGTGGCTTTGCTATGGGCATTTGCCAAAATCGATGGTTATTATATAAATTGGTATTTCTTTCGAGTTTTATTCTCAGGAAAAAGTAATCAATGTGAAAGCAATGCTCGCTCGACGTATACGAGAATAAAATTATAAACGGAGAACAGTCTTAACGGATGTAAGTAACGGACCCGATGAAAAGTGTTGTCGAAATTTGTAGCCATTTATTAAATTTTTGTAGTGTCAAATCGGAGAAATCAAATAAAATCATTAAATCAAGTGATGTTTCATGGTTTTATGGAAAAAAAACGTGATCAGTTGAATATTTGAAAAGATGAATTGCAAAAATGGTTTCTATTCATAAATACTTCGAACGTACTAGTCTTTGTTTTTCGTAGATTGCTTTTTACATCTTCGTCCCAAGTGCTAAGAAGACAACTTAATTAATTGAAGATAGTTAAGACAAGATGAAAATAGGAAAACTTATAAAAGTTCGTAACATCTGTTCGCTAATCGAAACGAGATTTCTAATCGAAAGACCGAGCTGAAGGATCGTTCAGATCAGTTTTTCAGTCTTCAGCCTAGGACTTTGTACCAATTTAGAAAACGACAAGACGAGGTGGAGTGGACGACGAGATGAGCACGTAGTGACGTAAAAAAGACGGTAAAGACACTAGAGAGTTATATTTTGCTTGACGTAATTTGATCTGCTATCCGTAAGATACAATTAGGCAGGCACTAAATTACCCCTTCACGCTGTTAAAAGGGAGGGCAAGTGGTTCTTGCAACGGTTCTTCTAAGATTGAAAGGCAATAATTTCGTTATGGAGCAGAGTGGAAAGTCATGCTATTGGAAGTGTTGCGGGATGATAGAGATGAACAGGGAGAGAGATAGAAAGAGGACAAAGTGGAATATAGAGAGAAAGCGGAATTAGAGGAAGATGGAGAGTAAAAGGACAGATAAACATAATGATACGAGATAGATCATGATGGAAAATTAATTCGATTAAGCCACCCTCAGTCGTCTTTGTCTCCTAGCGATCGCAATAATTCAGTGTGAAGTAAGCACATAACTTGATAATAATGTTTCGAAGATTATAAAAGACAAATGGTTAAGTAATTGTAAATAAGAATTTCTATGAGTTTTAGCGTTTTTACAGGAAATTTCTCTGTGTGTTATTCGCTTCAAATTAGATGATTCTTGATCGAAAATATAATTTTTAGAGAAATCGATCTGTTGTCAAATCTCAAGCGATGGTATTTGTGTGGAATTTTTTTTTAATTAAGCAAATTAACATCTTATCCCGTCGGTGGAGTCATTGCAAGTCATGAAAAAAGCGCATTATTCTGTAAGCTTTTTGAAAAAGCTTCTCTGTTACACCGTTTTTTCTGAAGGGATGTAGCTACAAGCCCGAAAAATCACAAAGTAAAAGCCGATTAGCTTTAGAGAGCCGGAAGGTTGGGCTGCATACGGGCGACCCGCGAATTAGTCCAGGACCAAATTAAGGCAAGCACAACGTCCATTAACTGCGTTAAGTAGTTCTGTTTCAAACTTTTTCGTGCAAGCTCGGGTAGTTAATTATTTCGGGTAGCGGAACGGGGTCAAAGAAGAGGAACATAATTATCTTAGGCGTCCATTGTTAGAAAAAAACGATAACGAATAACAAAATCAGAGTTTTTCGATTTTTTCTTTTTTTTTGTATTCAATCAATTTTTTGTATCGATACAATTATGGAGTGTTTTAAAGAAAAATGTGACAAATATTTATGTTCCTTTGTATAAAAAATAACACATTCCACATCGATCGTTGTCACTGTCGTTTTATTCATTTACGTTCGTAAATGATTTTTGTATCATTTATAAACGTTGAAAATCATAATGCAATGATAAAATTAGGACCAGACAATGGAGAAAGTTCCGAAAACCCAAGTAGAAGTTCTCCCCCGAATTAAGAGTAATTTTGGTTCCTGCCACGGTGAAAATCTCACCGACGACTATTTAAAATCATTAGGTCGTACGTCTAGTCATTCAACACACTCACTTCCATCCAACATACGCCGTTCTTCCTGCATTCGATACGCACGTGAATAATTATGTAAAATGCACGACCACCGAGTGAGGACGGACGAACTTTCGTAATTATGAATATTTATTATTCAATTAAGAAATGTTGTCCGATGTCACAGTTGCTACGAAATGATAAACTCCACGTGCTGTGGTATCTCCGAGTTTTACAGTGAAATAAACACGGCTGTTCTCTCCAGTGACTCAAATATCCGATTTCATTCAATTCTTGACATTGAAGCCACTTTGTTTATAATCATGTTATGTGTTGTTAGACTAACGACAAAAAAATGGAGATTTCGTGAGTGAACTTCATGCAAAATGGTTATTAAATAAGAAAGAGAAATAAACACGGCTGTTCTCTCTAGTGACTTAAATATCCGATTTCATTCAATTCTTGACATTGAAGCCACTTTGTTTATAATCATGTTGTGTTGTTAAACTAACGCCAAAAAAATGGGGATTTCGTGAGTGAACTTCATGCAAAATGGTTATAGTTTTAATTATCATCCTCCAGCACTACTGGAGGATGATCATTATTTTTATCTTTTCATCGAATATAGTAACTTTTATAACTTCTCGCGGAAGCTGAGTTTGCGGTATTTCATCATCAAAATTCAAATTGTTAGTCATACAAATCATATTAGACATTCAATGTCGAAAGTGGTTCGAAACGCTGGCAAGAGAATGGAGAAAATGGGCCGGTTCGCCGCGTCGCGACAGAATAGACGATTAGGGAGGGGAGAAGCAACACAATCGGGACTTCTCGGAACTTCGGCGTAAACACAGGATTACCGCGTTGCCGCGGAAGGGGGCTTACTGATAAGACGGTAATAACCGAACGCTCAGAAAGAGCGGACGCTTCTGTGCGTATTATTATTATTATTGTTATCCAGTGTGTTATTTAATATCTGGTTTTCATGTTGTGCGTATTATTATTATTATTATCCAGTGTTATTTAATATCGGGTTATCACAAAATATTTCTATACTTGCCTAGACCAGCCGAGCATTCATTTTCCTACAATTAAGTCCTTCTAGTTAACATCGTTTTTGAATCAACCCTTGCAGCTGCGAAAAGATTCCCTCAATCCGTTGCTATTTACGCCGTGTTGAGATCCTTAAGGGAATGAGATTGCTCACCCAACCACACCGAATTTTCAAGGGTAAGATTTTTCCATACCATCTTCCCGATCAGAATAAAAAGGTTTCAGACCGCACGCAGAATAGCAGTAAAAATGGGTAGAACTATTTTATTGGGATCGGACGAACTGTGTCGAAAAATTCGACCTTAGAAATCCGGTAGTCATCTCTTTGGCTTTCATGGTGGCCGAGCCGGTTACGAAACATTGCCTCAATTTCGTATGAAATATTTTCAACCTTGAAAATATTATCGAGTCAGGAATCGTGGTTTTGAAAATTTACATTTTTTTAGAAACCACAACCACGTTTGGCACCTTGAGATACATTTTTATTTTATTGCATGTTTTGTATCCTCAAACAAGTCTACCATTCAGAAAAATTGAAGAAAGTCAACTTCACTTTTGATTTATTTTTGCATTAAACTTCGCGTTAATCTTTTTATTTGTTCACAAAGATTCGATGTATTTAATCATTTCCATATCTCGTTACATCGTCAGAAAACATTTCCTTTTGCATTTTTTCATTTTTGGAAGGAAATTTCATTTGGTTTTTCAGTCTATTCCGACTAAATCGATCTTAGAGCCAACAAAATTGAGACCGGCAATCCCAACTAATAATTTCACTCGCACTGGGGTTTTGAGTCATCCACAGCATTTATTATTTGTCCAAAAGTTGTTTGTTTCTGGTTAGACTTTGCGTAGCGTTATAACATATTATCTGATGATGCACAACGTAAAATTTTCGTCTGCAATTCACTGAAACTTTATACGGCGTCCACCCGGTAGCTGTAAACTTTTGTAATATGTTTTCACATTTGTTCATTCATTAAATCTCTTTCACGTGGGATCACTTTTAATTGTTTCAGTGTATTTTTCTATTTGTCTAGATATTTATTCAAAATTTATTCTCAAATTAGTTCAACTTTTACGATATATGATGCATGAGAATTTTCTAAATCAAAAACATTTGGAAATATGTTAAAACATTGATATCGAAGGCAAGGAGTCTTGAAAATACTGTAAAAAATCGAGTTTTATTTAAAAGTATATGAAAGAAAGGGAAATTCATCGTGAACTCTCGTCTAATTACATTTCACCCGAAAATTCCAGTGCGCATGCAGGCTTAAATCTGATTTACTGGTAATTTGTAGTAGGAACGTTGATAATTCAAGGTCAATATTTTGTTTGATACAGAATTCTCGTGCTTGTCGAGGACAGTAGTGAAATGTGCTTCTAAAGGTTAATGTTTCCCACAATTTTATGGATAATGCATTACAGGACGTGCAATAAGCACCACAACAGTAGCTCTCTTGTGGAAACAAGAAAGATGACGTTCTCCTATTGTTTGTCCATTAACTGATGGGATATCCGAAATCTGGCATGTGCATAACGTGCTTTATGCATGAAATGGGCATATTAATTGGTAAGGAAATTATCGGACGGGAGATCCATCGAGCCATAGCGTTTTATTGTCAACGATAGATGACTCAACCGGAAGCTAACAACTGGTAGAGATATTCTGGATGAAAATGTGAGAGTATCCAGGTATAAAAAGTAAGAAAACGTTTGAATGTCTGCAGTATTCATTGTTGAGATGGAAAAAAACATGGACACATTTTATTTTGATCCTATTATGGCGTAGTTAGAGGGAGGGGCCATTATTTCGCTCTAATTGATTAGATTTTAACTTTAATCAATGACTTTATCGTTATTTAGGATCCATTCCGCAGTAACCCTGTAAATATAGTGATTTTCACCCTAGAGGATTAAATACATCCCCGATGAATTGAAACTGTTCGGTGGCTGATTCACTATCACACAAGGTCTTTTCGTCTTGAAATTTATTCATTAGTACGATCACTTAACAGTGAATGAATAAATAAATAAATAGACGACGAATGGATTAATTCACGTAATATACATTCTTGATTGAATATCATTAATTCGCATGGCAATTTATGAGATTGTGGACTCGCGGTGAATGCTTGAGGGTAAGTTGTACGTCGACACTCTAGGGTTTGTAAGTAATTTTCCCATTCCAATATTGTGTGAGAGTTAAGCAATGCAATGCACGTATCGTAGATACGCGGGAAATCGATTTCCCACTCTCACTACCACGGCTGCTATTACTGCTAAGCTTTCCACTGCCTCCCCTTCATCTCGTACTCTAGAAATCAACCCCTGCTCTTTACACCACTCGAGCTCTCTGCCACCCCCGCTTTGTTAATTTACCACCGCTCGAGAGGAAATGAGGTGACCCCGCCGCGAGGGGAGAATCCTGTTCATGCTACAAAACTCTCGCATTCGTTTTGTCAACTTCCATTACCCATGGGAGCATCAGTGAGAAAAAATATCACTGTTTATAACTGATCTAATCAAACCATTGATTTTTCTCTGCACATGTACGTTGATTCTGCTAATTGTGTCAACCAACAATCTTTGTTCTCTTCCGACTTCTTTGATCTCTAAAAAGAAGAAAAAAACCATGAAAAACGATAGAATCGTCAGGCAAACCATGTGATATTCATCAGTACGTTTTTGTTCATTTCACTTCGATTCGACTGAACCGCGAGAAATATTTCTTCTTCACACTGAACAAGAGAAAGAAATCGAGAATTATTTCGGAATTGGATGTTTTAATTGATGATCCCAATTCTCACTGCTTCGGGCATCAAAGAACCTTTTTGTCATGGAATTATCGTAAATATTTACAGAAAAAGCAAGTAGAGAAAAAGGTAGAAGTGAGAACGCTGATCTATTTCTCAAAAGTGTAAGAAGACGTAAAACGAACCTCTCTCAAAGGAATATGAGAAAATGATTTCCAAGACTTCAACGTCGAATCGAGAAAATTCAAATTGGAAGAATCAACCATCAGTCACTACATGAATCCCAGCGATAGCACGAGCTATACCTCATTGCCATAGGAACTGGTACGTGTTGTGCAAAACTAGTTGAAAACTTGAATTAGTTGGCGAGAAGACTTGTTGGTATATGCCATCACAGATGGAGAAATTAATGAAGAAGGAACGAGACAGCATACCGTCTATATATGCACCACAGAATAACTCGGTTTTGGAACTATTTGAGAAATTGACTTCTGAAAGTCTATTGCATGAATTATTCGATTTCCGCAGCCATTTTGCCTGCATTTATCTGTAATGGGGGATCGCTCTTTACAGCTTTTCATCACGTTTCTTAGATACATTTGGCAACACTACAGAATTCATTAAGGGGCAAACACGCCATTAGCCTGAGGAATTAAACTTCACGAATATTACGTCCCACCCAGAAAAAAGATCTATTTGAATCGACCAGGATTATTTGTTTAATTTTTTTTATATTTGAATTATTTGAATTATATGAAAGTGGAAACAATAAAATTCATTAATATTTGGGACTTTAAGATTTTCATTGTACTGCTGTGACTTGAGAGTGTATGAAAAAAAAATTCTAAGATAAAAATCTAAATTCTGATTGCAATGAGGTCAAATTTGCAACCATTTCCGTTCATGGACGGATTTTCATAAACTATTCTACGATTTTTCGTCTAAGTCACAGCCAATTGTGTTTGTTCCAGATGTCCAGCATCCAGTAGATGTCCAGAAAGAGAAAAAAACTAATAAATAGAAAAGAGATTATTGCGTAAATTCATAAGATGACCTAAGTTCGTAAGACGTGACTTAAATGACATACTTTTTATCAATGAACCGACTGATCGTGATTCCATCTTGTCAATCAGCATCGAATTTAGACGAACTATTTTATACTGGTTTGTGTCAATATTTTGCCAAACCTTTCCGAACCTAGACTTCGATGAAACTCAACAAGGCAAATAAAACGTTTCCATTGCCTGGACGAATGTTTAAAAATCTTCCAATTTATCTTCATTTTTATTTAATTCTTATAACCGTAGCTCGTACGAATGAAAATCTAGAGATGGTTTGAAATATCACTGGAAGGTATCTTGAAGTATAATTTGGATGATGGTAAAGAAATAGTGGTTCAGTTCCTTAAAATTTATGAAATTTAAACTCAATCATGCAATTCCATTCAATCTGGCATAAGAAATTATATACGAGGGTTCATGAATACAAATTTGAGCAAAAGTAATTGTTTGCTGTAGATGACGAAAATTCGTATGGATTTTGTTATGTCTTGTGGAAAGTTTTGAGGTCCTGCTGCGGGGTTTATGCCTTCGAGCATATTCAGCTAAAGTTTCTTCAAGTTATCGGAGGCGGGCTGGTCGGAACTTACCGAAGGCTTGCAGCCTGTTATCTAGTCGTGCTGCGGCAACTTAATCAAAATTATGATTGCATTTCTCATGGGGCACCTCGGGCTTTAATGCGCTTGTACTTTCTCCCCCCCCCCCCCCCCCCCCACCGGGCTAAGTCTTGAGTATTCCTAGCGTAATTCATTACAAAACGCTTGAAGCCATGTCGACCTTCTAGCTTTCCCATAAAGCATTCGTATGAACAATCCGACATACATAGTTACGGAAGTGTGTTTCATGTTCTTGTTGATAATGTTCGGTCGATTGACAATTCGATGATTTTGGCAAACACGCAACCTGATCCCACCCGGAAAAAAGATCCATTGGTATCGACTAGGATTATTTATTTAATTTTTTAATATGTGAATTAACAAAATTTCTATTGGCTTCAACTAAAAAGCTCTATGTGAATCAAATAAATATTGCCATTTGAGTACGTTTCTTCGAGTACCCACGTTAGAGCCTCTCGCTCCGACCGCTGCGTGGTGCATAACATCGAGATATTTCTCCTAGACGAATTGTAGCCTTGGCTTGCATAAATTGCAGGAATCAAAGTAGATTTATTATCACGATTGACAAGCGACTGTGTCTAAGAACGAGCAGATGGTCATGAATTTTTTAACCGGACAGATTTTTGCAGATTCTTGTAAATATTGTTGAATAATAACATAAAAAATATTGTTTTTCGTTTAATTTCATGCTCCTTAAATTTGTTGAAAAGTGCTTTTACTATAATTCGGACAAATCAGAGTTCTTTTTCTAGAAAATAAAAAAAATAATCAAATCGAAGAAGATAATTTTTTAAAGTTAATTAGAGTTCTATTAGGCTGTGCGACAAAGAACATAAATTATTTGATTTGACGAGAGCCTAGTGGAATCAACTAGATGTTTTTTCTGGGTGCCATTGTGATGAAAAACATTATCTTATGACAGTAGAAAGTCATATGATGAAACTTCACTATTTTCATAGCCGAACTAAGTGGAATCTTGTTGGACGAAGATTTTTTTTCTCTCTGCAGCTGATCAGTTCATCCACGTTTTCCAAACTTACTAATGACGATAGCACTACCCGATCGATGAAATTCTCTTGAGAAAAAAGACGTTGGACGAAGTTGAAACAAAAAGCTGAGCATCATTTCCAAAGGGACTTAACTCATTCGCTAAAAAAATAAGTTTAAATTTTCCGCTTCGTCTTTCTATTCGTTAAACTAAGATTTTTCCTTTTCTCATTCTTTCGAAAAATATACTCGGCTCTTGTCAATCTTTTCGTCTTGAACCTTGTTTCTTTTCTTCCTACTTTTCCTCTGGAAGTCCTAAGTTGGTTGAACAAATTTAAAAAGCATCCAGTCTCAGTGGAGGCGGAATTAGCATCGTTCGCCGATGGAACAATTTTTTTCATTGCTGGAGATGGAAAAAAAAAAAAAAAGATAGGGTGAAACGAGAAGTCGCGGTAGAGGACGATGAGACGGAGCAACTGGAGTCCAACCAGTGGCATAATTTGTCGACAATCGCGAGCAGCGCTACGAAATGAGAGAGTTAACTGTTCGAACTCAGCGGCGTCCGACCTAGTCCGGAACTTACTACTGGGAAACTATACTGACGCCTTGGGGCATACCAGCCACACTAAGCACTCGATACTTTAATATATCGATATACGTATTTCGCAAATTCACTGCTGATTCACACCAATGAGAATATACACTTTGTCCGGGACTCGTATCTTCAGGCTGTAAAAACGGTGATCGATGAAAAATTCGTTAACGACAAAGTTTTTATGAAAAAATCCATTTTTTTTTTCCCATTGCAATAAATAAGTGTTCGACATCGATGTTCTTGCGTATTCGAACTATTGCATGGATTTTAATCCTGAATAATTAAAATTCCAATACGAATAGAATTTCTTAAGAAAATAATTTTTCTCAACCTTCATTTCTTAACTTAACTTAAACATTTCAAACTATGTTAGGCGAACTCATGGCTTCGTGAGATCCAAGAGTCGGCCGAAGTTTTTTAAGATATTCGTTCAATTTTTTAAAAATAACTATTTCAATATCATATTTTCTTATCAGCATCTCAGCTGTTATCTCAGCACTAGAGAGTCACAAATGCATCGACGAATAGATCAAGTGAACATTGGCCACAAACTAAATAGTCATCACAACTTATTGAGCAATCAAATTAGTTTGAAGTCATTAGTTGTACGAAATCGTGAATCATTTTAGACATTTGTGCTGTCAGTAAAATACCAGATATGAATAAGGAGTGTGCGGAAAATGCCGAGGTCGTAGAGGAATGATGAGGGTTAGTTCAGTTGAATATAGGAAAACATTGTAGCGAGTAAAGTCGTAAAAGCAGGTCTTGTAATATTGTACCTCGACTGTTTCGAAGGTTCTGTTACTACCGGCAGTCATGTAGACACTGGAACAGCAATAACGTTGAGACCACCCTTGCTCATCCTTTTGTACATATACGACACACACGGTTGAACACATCCTTCCGCAATTTCGCCCAGCCACCCTTACAGCCACGCGAATTCTCCTACGTCCCGATTAACATGTACGCTATATTTTTTTTTTACGTACACTCGCTTGCTAAAAAGACGCTTCATACGGACGCCCACGCTCATACCCATTTACGCATAACCTATGCCTCCGCGCATTACACGTTCCACTTAATCCTCGCGTTCCTTCTACCAAATTTTAAGCACTATGCCAGCAGTAGAGTTTTCTAGCCTTAATGTACGTGCGCAGTGACTGAATATCTTGTTTATATGAGCATGGAGAAAGGTGGGCGTTAAGCAAGCGTTAAACATGGGATTTCCAAAATGTTCTCTACTCTGGGCAAATCTCATTGGACTCGGAAGCTTCCAAAACCAACGCATTTTAAAAGGCGCGTTAGCGGCTTTACTGATACAATGACAGAGCTCCGGGAATTATTTCCTCTGTAAACATGTTCTTGTACACCGAACTCAACAGTAATTACAACCTTTTTTTTTCTTAGGTAAATACTCAAAATACCAACGATTCAACATTTTTTAGAAAAGTTCTTTAAAATTTTACAAGCTGTTACATCAAAAAGGTACAGAATCGTTGCTGTTCATCGAAAAGTGGTAACAATTCCAAAATGCACTGCAGTCTTTTCTTAAAATTACCGGGTGTTCTGAGCCTCATAACTAGACCTTTCAAATCTCGAATTATCTCTAATAGAACGAATATGCTTCTCTTGATAGTTCAACCATTTGTGTAGCTAATACTAACTATGAAGTCTAGGGTGTTAAATAATTCTATCAGCAAGTAATTTGTTGCCATTTTATGTTCATTCTAAGTGTTCGGTGTTTAGTCTCCCTTAGTCCAAACGGAGCCTTAATCTGTTGTAGCCTTATTGTCTCTCTGCTTGAATAATCCACTGAGTCGGGGTAAGTTCTAGTCCCATGGGAAGTGTAAAATTAGCAGTACAAGCAGTTTAGATGAAATTGATTGGAACAACCTGAGCAAGATTGAAATTAATAAATATAAAATACTGGTGTGTTGAAGTTCGAACCGCCTGATCATAATAATGTTTGTGAGTGGATCTAACACGATGGACACAGTTTTACGGAATGCGGTAGCAATAAATGGAGTAATGGAATCCAGCGGTAATGTTATTTAATTCATGGAAATAGCATGTTTGATCCGAAGTGGTATTGATTCTAATCAGCGATGCGTGTACTACCCGCTCGAGGAACTGCTTTTGGTTTAACGTGAATCTTTGATGAAACACATTCACCATGTGGCATTTCTGAAGGACTCGGTACAGGTTAAATTTTCTAATCAGTGAGCTCTACGTTACCACCCGAAGTAACCGTTTAAAGACATGCGGGTGCACTGTAAGCTATCGATCAGCACTTTGGAACCTACAAGGTATCAAAATTTCTCGAATGAGATCTAAACGCAACGTCAGACTTCCATCAAAGTTCCGATTCCTAATCTATCCTGCTGGACAAACTCACCCTGGTGACTGTGGTCCAGACATTGCTGTTAGAACTTCTGTTACAGTATCCAGACTTTGTGATCAACCCATGTCAGAATTTGAATAGCAATCAAGTTTGAGTACCGAGGATAGTGAACTTTGACGAATTTCATATGAAAAATGCAGATTTGCCAGGTTGCATTCACCATGTTTAGTTTGCAACCAACAGCAACAACAAATCAATAGTTAATTCCGTGTAGTGCGAATTCATTGAAAGTATAATGCAGATGGGCGAATTATTTAAGTAGTATGACAACGTAATGTAACTACCAAAAACACGAAAACGTCGACAATAATCATGAAAATAATAATATTGTGATTGCAGAATTTCTTTTGAATATTCACATTTTAATTGAGCACTAGCAACGCCACCTTTCCTCGATGAATATCCATCAATTTCTGGGAAAAAAAATGGCAATTCTGGAAACAAATAGAATTTCTGGATAAATTTGTTTCCAACCGAGATGCGATGGTCGTGTGGTCAATAAATTGTCACCTCACAACAGTTAGTGGTACAATATATACGCTGAATACATGATAAAAATATCGTGTTTGGTATATAAAATTCAATCACAGCTCCACGTCCATGTGACAAATATGACGGACCACTTTCATTTGTAAACTCAGCTGTCGACGTTATTATTTTCATGCTGATCCCCAAAAAAAATATATTCGAATAAAAATAAGTGACGTGGTGGGATTGAAGTGGGATTAAATAGGAATCGGCGATTGAATTCAATTGAACCGAAGTAAAAAAATTGTTGTTATCAATATTTGGATTTTTTATTTATTTTCCAAATGACTCTCGGTGTATGTTGATATAGTTACGATGCATTTACAGCACTCAATTACTTCGAGCGATTCGAACCACTCCAGCCCAGCCAAATTATATAGATTCAAGTAAAAAGAATTAAGCAATTAAATTTTTTTGAAACGAGATGATAAACATCGGTTTACTTATCAATATCGTCGTGGCATCGGATGAATCCATCGGTGGTTTAGGTTAACTTACCTGCAACAGAAAAAACAACAATCAAATGATCGAAATACAAAATTTCAGAGAAATTCTAATCCTCAGGAAACAGATTCTGTTTTTATAAAATGCCTTCATTTTTATATTATAATCATTTTTTATATCCATGTAGACACGAAATGTGTTACAACACGAGCTCGTCTAATCTTCAGAAATTTAGTCCTGAATTTTATACTCGAAGAAATGATTTTATGAAATTCACATTCTTCTAGATCATCATTAAGAGAGTAATTTTTTTTTCATTATGTTATTCTATATTTTGCTTGGTTAATCACATTTTTTTAATACCTTAGATCGGCATTAGTGAGAACATGAAGTTAGCTACGTCATTAACGTGCTCCGAGAAACATTACGATGGAGTTTAATGATCCGGTACTCTATGATGCTAATTACGATTTGAGTGTATATTATTTAGTAATGTCTCGGGGCTATGGGGAGAAAATATGTCATTAATTGTTCAGCTGCGAAATAATATGCTTGTCGATTGAGGCTAGAGATCTATTTACGCTGTTAATTGTGGCTTGTTGAACATTGAGTTTTTCCCGATGTTTATAAATAAACAAGTGCGTATCACTTCATCTCAGATCCAAAAGTTTTTGAGTATCACCATAGAATCTCGAGACCACATCAATGTAGTCCGATTTTTCTTCGCTCCAGATGGTACATTTTTTTCCTGTAACCTCTAGAAGCAAATAAACTCGGTGTACGAGCCGAATTATTTCGTCGATTATTATCAAGTCTTCAGGCACTCATTTTTTGACTATTCAGGGTCTTGAGAGTATTTTTTTCCGTCTTCCAGTCCAAGGTAAACTTTCTGAAATTATCTTTTGAATTGATAAAAGATTTCAAATTAAAAATTGTAACAGTTGTTATCAAGATGTCTGGGAATGTTCTCGTTTCGAACGTTTTGGAAAAATACCGGACAGAGTTCCGGCGAGACTTTCAAAAACTTTTTTGAAAAGAGGAGATGAGCGCTTCGTCGTAAATATGAAAAGTAGTTTTGAAAAATCTCGAAATCGGTCTAATATTTCTGATGAGAAAGTGTTGGAATCGTGACCATCCGAAACTGTTTTTTTTTTTCAGCGTGTGACGTAAATAAAGTCGTAAAGTAAACAGTAGTAACAAACATTTTTGACATTAGTAAATAAAGTCGTGAAGTAAATATTAGTTGTTTTTATATCAAAGCAATTAAGCAGTTCAGCATTCTTACAACATCATATTAAGCAGTTCCTCCATTTTCATTTGTCAAAAAACACAAATAGGAGCAACGGACTCGCGAGCTTTATTACTGTGCACAAAGCACGCTGAATAATTCTAGCGTGTACATAAATTCTGGCAATAGTCTGAGCATCTACCTTTTTGTCGGTCGCTTTTCTCGTTTTATAATTGCGATAGCGCAGCCTATATTTTTACGTAATCCTTGGTATACGGTTTAAGTCCGGATTATTTTGCGCTCTATGATAACAAGAAAGAGTGCACAAATGGGGTGGAACAAGGAGGTCGATAGTGCATTCTTTTCCGGTGTTGTAGACAAATCTGTAGTGAAAGTTCAACGAATGAGAGCTCGCGCAAAATGGTGGAGGTTGAATGAATACAGAAAGGAATAATGAAAAAACAAACTAACCACTGTTATTGCATTTCGTGCTCTGAGCGTGCAGTGGATTAAGCGAAACAAAAAAAAACACACAGAAAACCGTGGTTGCAGCTCAATACATACATTTCGTGTAAAATTTAAGAAATCCAAAGCTTAAAGTGCAACGGTTTAAAAGCCTGTTGTATGGTTTACAAATTGGATAGTGTAATATTTAAACTAAGGTGTCAGGTTAATACATGTGATGAGTTGAAACATTGATATTTTGGAAGAGTGTGAGAATTTGTCACTAATCCTGTGGCTTTATTGCTCGTCGTTTGAATTGATCATTAACTTTGATATTTTTGGCTAGTGCCCTTTCATTTCTTACAACTTCTTGTTTGACATGTCCTTTTTCGTTTGATTCATCATTTTAAGCAGTTATTTCGTCGTGGGATAGAAATTCATTAGTGGTAATGAAGTGTTTAATGTTCTTTCACCACAAGATTCGATGTAAAGAGTTTAAAGACAATCTCATTAAAGTAGAATGAGGAATAAGATAATTGATTAAAGTCCCGACGTTGGTACTTTCTTACGTTATTGACAGATGTTTTTCTTCAAAGGCAAATTAGGCTCAGAATATTTTCTCATTGACGTTATTTTACGGGTTCATTAATTTAGTTTGTTTCTAGACAGTTCGGAATTTATGAAGGACTGCTACAGCTGAATGGAATCTTTGTCATTATGCCAGTCGTCAAGAATCTTATCATATCCCCACACATTTCTTATGTGTCGAAGTATGGGCTTGATACCAGATGAATTTATAAAGAACGCTGATGAAGAAAGAATATCGACTTGTGATGCCAAGTCAAACCAAAAACATTGGAGCTTATTTTTTTTGCTTGAAAATGCTGGTAACCTATTGGACACTTTCATGGATACATCGAACAGTAAGTTTGATTTTCTTTCGGACTTTTGAGCAAGCTAAAAAACATGATAAAGGTTGGCTTGATTGAAAAATGCTACTGTGCTGATAAAAATACTGCAAATCTTGATTCATTTAATTTTAAGGAACTTTGAATGGTGCTGAATATATTCACTTGATATTTTTCGCTCAATCTAGAATCACTCCTGAGCTTTTTGCCTTCATTTCTATCCGTTGAGGATCACATCTAGGTCAAAGTTTCGTTAGTGACTTTGTACAAGTCGTCTGCCAGATGCGACATTTTATAGCTCGTAATTTTATACTTTAGAGTCACGAGAAGACGTGAAGAGTGAGAAAACGGTTGTCCCTCGAAGCTCGCTGCATACTGTCGGCTTGAGCCTCGTCCCACTAAGCTACGCTGGATATTAAAGTTTCCAAAAGCCTGTGGTATATATTGGCCAGAACGGAGAACGTGTAAGAGCTAACGAGCAAACTGAAGTGAGAATACTTCATTTCATCATTGTATTCATGCTTGGGTGGTTGAGCGCATCCATCAAACGTCTGTGGGTTAAAAACCTTTTTTCGTTTGATTCGTGCTATTTTCTTCACGTGTGATGCAGTCACTGTTGAAATATCACATCGAGTTTGGTTTTAAAATCATGTTGTGAATAAATAAACTGATTTTTTCTATCAAGTAATCGAGAATTTTGGTTTCTTATGTTGATCCATGCTTAAGATCAAAGTGATGGTTATTTTTTGGATTAATCTCATCATCTTTGGGTCGAAATTTGATTATAATCGTGAACGATAAATCATGTTCCAACTCAACCATGTTATCCTTTTGTTTTTATCGCAGAGCGTATCTAAAATTGTATTTTTTATTTATGGAAGATGGTTTTGTAATTTGTAGGCTCAGAAAACCCTCAAATAGCGTGCATCGACGGTGCAGTCTGGGGTCAAGCGTGAAAGATGAACTTAAATAGTTCCTTCGTTTAAAAAATGTGGACACGATCCACGATAATGGAGTCAGTTAATTAATTCGGGATTTTTAAGTATCAAACGTGCATAATATATCATGAAAAAAATGATATCTCGATTGTTCCATTATTGCTGTACTTTTAAAGAAATGTTTAGTACTCCAGTTTGATGGATATTCCAACGTATTTCCTTCTGCCAGAAGAGATGCCCACAGTTTTACTTCCAATACTCGCAGTCTTAAATTCAACCATCTCTCAAATGCTTTACTGCTTCACGGGAAAATTTTCCGGGTTACAGAATGTCGACGGAATTGTAAAATGGGGATTGCAAAGTGAACATAGCGAGGTTACTGGTGAAATGTGAAAACGCCTGGAGAAACCAGGAAATCAATTAATTTCGAGTCAGAATATTTATCATCTTCGTTGGTAGAAGGGCAGTTTTGTGTCTAATGGAGTGAGAGTGGATTCGGAAAAAGGAAGGGAAATGGAACGGTCTGGAAACGCGTAATCGGCAGAAGGAAGTGATGAAAGATTGAAGAAAAATAAAAGTTCGGTGAAAAAATGGCTCTCGTAAAAGTGTTTGTTCGAGATATTTTTCTTTTGTTTTGCATCACTTCAGTTTGCTACGTGGCTCGGTAATAATTTGACGGGGAAAAATTTGGAGTTAATGCATCAAATACGTTATGTGGACACTGTGAAATAATGACCAACCCGTAACGTGTTCACGACGAATCGTAATCGGAGGTATTTTTGATCTTGACGAAAATTACGATTCAATCATAATTGGGGCATAAAAATCATCGATTCGTATTGAAGTTAACCTAATTACTTGGGAATGTTCTTGATTTCAACAAAATTTGATTCTTCTAAATTCATGAGCTTAAACGTGGGACTGGGGAGATCCTAAAAGTGAAGAATTTTTCAAAATAATCCAAATGGAAATCATTTGGATGTGTTTTTTTTTCTTTATAGTTATGAAAGAAAAACGATATCGGATCCTGAAAAGAAATATCCCGCTGCGAAATATAAAAATGATCGATCATGAATAAAAATAGTGCACCAATAAAATGGAGAATTCGCCGTGGCGTGAACCTTTCACCTCTCCTACCACCTTTTATGTGGCTCAAACCCCGACCGTTTCACGGTTTGCCGAAAGTATCCACTGACTTTTCAACCATCAACGAAAATATTATTCTCCATGAGGATCGTCCGCGGATAGTGGAAAAGTTAACACAAACGGCAGATTCTTTTCTCGAAGTCCGTCCTAGTGTCGATTCGATTGCAGAAGCTTCCCAATTGAGTGAGGAGGATGAGGAAAAAAATTTCAGTCGAAAATCTAAGTCGTTTTTGATCGAGGATTTGCGAGTTTCACAGTCGAGAAAAGATGAGACACAGACGGATGAAAGTACGGAACCTATGATTTCTCACGTCCTGTAAGATTTGCATTCAATTTTTATTCCACGTGTGAAATGGGGGTTGGAAATAACGGAGAAATGTATATACGCATTAAGTATGCAATGAGAATTTAAAAATTTACCCGAGCACTATTTATCACGATGGAATTTCAATTACTCTTGCTTTTAGATCGACGTCTTATGACCAAATGCCGCCAGCACGCTTTTTTTTTGGGGATTCAACAAATGTGAAGTATGACCCAGTCACTTTACCAAAAAGATCTCGCTCTCCAGTCAGGTACAATTTACTTTTTGTTCTAATCACTCCCATTGGACCTTTCAGCCGCAATTTATATAAACAGGATTAGGGTTTGGCCGGGAGATTGTTTATTGCTCGTAATGTGAAATATTTCTAGACTCGTTCGAGTAAACATTTTCCTTTTCAACAAAGCCATCCGTCTTTCAAGTATGAATTCGAAATTCTTGGCAAACTTTAAACTTAAATAAGTGAGAGAAAGTTTTGATGCAATGAGTTTCAATTAATATTCATAGGGAGATGTTAGGTAGCAGTTAATTCAAATAGAAGACTCCAAAAAACTTCGTATCGTATTATTTTTCAATCGAAATGTCTAAGTCCGCAAAAGTCCGAGATTCATATTACAATGAATTGTTATTCAATTGCTGGAAACTGGATTCCAATGATGCGAGAATAATTGAAGAATGAATGTGAATACGGGTTTGACAGACGTTTGCTGTCGGATAAATTTGATCTCGCTGCATCGAGAGAAAAGGTGATGGAGTTTTCGAAAGGATATGGAGCAACGGAGTACCCGGAAGAGTTGAAACCTCGAATATGTGGATTTATAGAATCTACACTTCCGCAACTTCCATTTAGACAGTCCAGAATAAATTTCCCGATAAAATTGAGTGTAGTTCAAAATGAGGCTGCACTCAAGAATGCTTATGAAAGTTTGGGTATTCCGAATGAACATTTGAATCGAAACTGAAGTTTGCTCGACTCACTAAACCAAAACATTAGCAAAAATTGTGCTACTCCAAAGTTATATGCAAATTCAAAGATATATGATTTATCGATGAGTTGAATTTCATCAAAACTTTGACTAGTATTCTGCATGTACTGCAGCTCATATTCCAGTTAAACGACGACCATAAACGTACTTTTACTTAAGCTCATCGATCATTCGAATGACGTAATTAATTTAGATATACTTGTCCACGAAATTCATTAATGACCGTAAAGAATGGAGAAGATGAATAATTGGAATAAAGTTATAAACATCCGAAAAACCTCATCATTAAGCTCTAACTTTGCTCATTTAGCTTTAATATGTCCGGAGCTTCTTCCTTTCCGCATTCTTCAACACGATGAAGCCAATTTTCATATAAATTTGACGAAAGATAGGGCGAAACACTGGATACCCAGCCGTTGAAAAATATGCGGCGTTCTGCAACTTTGCACGCGCGAGAATAGCATAAAAATAGTTTTCGAGTGCTAGGAATTTTAAACTAACCTAAAACTTCGATTAGTCGATTCAGAAAATTCGAATTTACCTAACAACCGTTCAAACTACTGAGAAAAAAACACATTATCCTTATAAAAGCTGAATCCTTGTTGCGGGCTGGGGACTTTTCGTTTTATCCCATCTTGCCAAAACTAAATCTGGTTCAGAAATGTGCTGATTCCGTTTGCCTGATCGTTCGGTAGTATGTAGAATGTTCCAAAACTTATTGATTGTTCGTATTTTTTTTAGCTCATTTTTCTGCTGGATAGGCCTTCTCTAAATCTAAATGTTCATTATGCAGGCCAGATAAAAAATGTTGCATAAGAAGGACGGCATGTGGAGCCAGACCATGTGTTTGAAAGTAGCATTCAAGCGCGTCCCTTTTGTACCAATGGAGTTAAAGGCGCGAGCGAGGATGGTGTGTTTTTGGTTGAATAAAAGCAATTCCAATCCTCGCTTAAGAAGCAACGTTTGGATTACAATTTGATTAAGGACGGAACGAATTTGCATAGTTATTAACAAGCGTCGATGACTTCTATCGTTATTTAGTAGAAAAAGGTGGATTTTAGCTTTTTACGGATAATGCAAAACCGTAAATTTTATCCACTCAATGTCATTAACTGTCATTTATCTGAGTACATTCTTCGTGTCAGATCGAAAGCGTCGATTGCATAGTCGAACTTGGTTTTGATTTTGCCGAATTTGTCCGGGTGATAGTCTCGAAAATCCAAGATCTTCCTGACTCGTGTGTCCGTCAGAAAAGTTAAGTACTTGAGGAAAGTGCATTCTGCTCGATTCTGCCTCAAGTTCATATCGTGAAATGTCATGTCGCACTGAATAAAGTGGAGTTTTTTCTAAAGCTGATTAGTTCTATTCGGAGATTTAGAAAGTGTTCGCAGTTGAAGACTAAATTATTGACCTTGAAGCAGCTGTTTTTCTGTAAATACTTTTTATCACTTTTTTCCCATTGAATCTTCTTTTCTCGCTTCGGTCTTTGATGGTCGAATGCAACAGGGTTCATCGGGGTTATGGCTTTCATGTAACTCTCTCATATTGTATGACGATAGATAACACACCAATGGCACGTATAACCCCACGACTTCGCAGTGAGCTATGAAAGTAATCCGATCTCTCAAATACAGCGGTCCTGATTTTTACGATCTTTAAGCGTTCGTTGAGCAAGATCAAATCGTATATTGTTTAAACACTTCACATGCAGGATATTTACGGAGCTTGTTGAATATGGCGAATAGTGTAAAGGATTTATTTTACCATAAACAAACAGCCATGATAAATGGAAATAGTAGAACAAAAAGAGAAAAAGTAATTCTCTGGACAGCAAACATTTGTTCCTATTCCAATGGCATGTGTTTATTATAAGTACTTTTTTGAAATCCAGTAGATCACCATCGACCTTGATTTCTGTCAATTGTTAAAATCTGAAATATTTCATTTTAAAAAATCTGCAAAATAAAAAACCTGCTTTCAATTGATCATGAATTCATTATGTTTTATAAAAAGAGAAAAAAAAAAGAAAAAAGAGTAGAGGATGGAATATTCCGTAGACGAATCAGATGGAAAATATCTTTTAAAGTGACGTGGAATCCCGTTAGGGGTTGAACAACTGTTGAAGTGGAATGCTTGACGAGAGTCAGCCTACGCAAGGGGTTAGCATGGCCAGCGGCAGGGGGGGAAGGGGGGAGGATTGGTCGATGCGAGTTGCGGTTTTGCCGGGTTTGTTCGTAATCTCATTACGAGCTCGCAACAAGTTAACTCGGGTCTCGTTGGCTGGGTGGACGTGGCGTAACCACGGCGGTAGCCGAAGCGAGGGTGAGGGAGGAAAGGTTGATGTGGCACAATGGGATGATTCGAGAGACTAAAACGTAGTAAACCGTGAGTGGGCCCAGTTTACGGAGGGCAGGGGCAAAGAGAATGACTCCTAGTGTTCGTATTATTGTACAAACTATGGAGAATACATTGCGCAGCTAGTTTCGAAGGCTGCACAAGGGTGGAAAGGAGTGGTGAGGGGTAAATTGAGCTGGTGCTGAGAGAGCGTGAATATGTTGGCAGTAGTTGAACGAATAACGAGGTAACCCGAGTCCTCGCGCTGTTTTCACCGTTCACAGTTTTAACTCCCTTCGACTCTCCAGACGTTCGACCCTCTTTCCCAATCCACCCTTCCTCGTTGTCTGTCACAATAAATTTCTGGAGTCACGAGCAATTTCGTTGCTAATATATCTCTTCGTGACCTCGACTAATGTAGTAAAACTATGTGTATTTAACAAAACGAGGCCAAAGTTATGGGGATTCCGAAACCAAAGGGGTCGACAGAGAGAAAGACGAAGTGTTGGCTGTAATTCCATAGAGCTCGCGGCGAAGCTTGTATTTTCGTTCTTATCACTTCTTGCCTTGCTAATAGGAATGAACAGCGTGGATTCGCCATTAGCATTAGTTCCCCGCTGAGGAAAGCTAACGGGTGCAAGCCTTGTTATCGCGAAGATGCCATAAAAGAAAGTACGTGGGAATTACAGCTCGAAGATTCCGGAAAGTTTCGAAAAGTTGCACCGAGTATGGCCCTCATGGGGAAAAGCGACAAATTTATAGGATAAAAATTATATAACTACTGTCGTTATGGGCTACTTGCTTCTTAATTTTCTACATTTTTTGTTCTTATTTTTCACCGGCTATCCAAACTTTTTTATTACGCCGTTGAAGCGAAAAATATTTGTGACCATGGAATATTTCGAATAAATAAAAATGAAAATAAAAAAAATATTGACTATAAAAAAACGGTATAAAGATTCGAACCAGGATCAGAAATAAATGATGAACTAACGCCTGAAGTCTAGTTCTCGAAAACTCAAAAACACACTGTGACGCTTACTTTTCGATGAGTTCGATCGTCGTGTTGAGAAAAAAATAAAAAATGTTCTAGCCGCAAGGTCTCACAGCGGTTCAGGATTTCTCCAGAAGCTTACGAAACGTCGGAAGCGTGTTTTTGTTTGTCGGAGCTTGCAAGCGCTGGTGTCGGGCTGAAGGGAAAGGAAAAAAAAAAAGAAAACTATCCAGTTCGCTGGATAGATCCGGAATTGAGGTTAAGGGGGTGCAAAAGGACTTAAAAAGAGGTAAGGAAAGCTGAGAAACCGACGTAATTTCCGCGGTGAATCGACAACTCGTTCAGGTGAATGCTCCGGTTCGACGGAATCAGAGAGCTATTAACCATTGAAGAAGGTCCACCATTCGTCCGGGCAGCTCTAGCACATCCCACTTTTACCTTATTCTCGATTCTTTAAATGTTCCTTTCATTTGAGACACAAGGGTATTTTTTTGCGAAAAATAGATTTGAAGTGAACCGACTTTTGATAAATATAAAGTTTTATTTTTCACAAATTCCCAAGAAATACTATTCTTTCTCATTTTCTGTAAACGCTGTACTGTAGTTTTTTTATAAGAAAATATTTCGTTTATTCTCCATCGAGAAATTTTTTTTCATCCCTTTAAGATTGCCTCAAATAAAAAAAGAAAGGCCCTAATTGACAGATTGTATGTAACTTCACATAAGAATACGAAAAGCCAATTCGAGTAAATTTACAAAAAAAACATGTTATTCAAAGTAAACGTCTTTTCGAACTTTCGCACTTGCCCGTGGGAAGATTTGTTCGTCTTTTTCTTCCTACATCGAATTTGTCTTTTGTAGAGGAACGATCTATGAGAGGATTCGAAAACGTTTTCCTACCTTCAGGGCAAATCTCTTGCAGCGGAATAACGCTCGGAGGTAACATTGGCACGGTTATTGCTACAAAGTTACTCCATCTTCTCACGTACGAGTAGTATAGATGCATTGAATTGGCCATTTATTTCAACCCCCTGCTGATTTGATGTGAGCCCACAAGCGTTGAACGAGGATTCTGGCGGTAGAAATTTACCGTATTCGCCAGACGTTGCTTAAATTCGACGGGGCGTGTCGATTTCAAATTCATTTGCATGTACATTTCATTCCATTTTACTTTTTTTTTGCATTACAATAGTCGTCGTTTTTTTTCTAGATCAGGTTTGATTAGGTGAATGGAAAATCAATTGAATGTTGTACAACATCATCCTATTTCACTTCAGTGCGAGCCATTTCATCGATTAGAAATACGAATCTCAATACTGTTATCTCCTCTGCAGCTTTTCACCGGTAAAGTTGAAAAATACATCATTCGTCACAATCATATGATCCTCTAATCACGTCATTCTCTTTTTACAATCAGTCAATATTATTACGCTGTTAGCCAAGGTATGGTTCGTGCTGATGTCTCGCAAGAGTGATTCACTGGTTAACACAATAGTAATGAGTAGTCTGTATCAACAGACTTGCTGGAGTCTCGGGACGAGTACATTTGACAGCTTTGTCGTCTGCTGGCCCGAGGCTCGGTGAGGATATCGTCTCGCAACGGAGTAATTCTGGGTATGATAAGGGTGAAATTTTTATGAAGTTTCAGCTGATTGCAAAGAGTAGGAGTCGTTTAGCGACCGAAAAATTGAACTGAAGACTAATTACGTGATGATTTTTCGACCGAGCAATCAATCAGCAAGATCAGTAGCATAATCGCTGAGAAAAAAATGTTTCCTTCGTGTTCGCTGGGTACTACTTGAAACGTATTGAATTCTTGAAATAATGTCGAGCAATATTGTTGAGTTTTGGAAAAACCGGTCGCGTAAGATTGAATTTTAATTCATCGACATTTCAACAGCGCTTGGAGTTTTGTGTCGTGGAAGTTTTTGCAATCCACACTTTTCGTAGAATCGTTCTGTTGTTTGCTTAGATTTCAGCTATGAAGTCTGGCAAGATGGTTGAAGAAACAAACAATAGTGAAGTAGAATCTACTGTTAATAAGAATTGAACATTAATTTTGCATTGTTATTGTTTTACACGAAGCTTTAGAACCTAGAAACACTTTTGTCGTCAAAGTACGAGGCAACAGATAGCTTATCAAACCTTCAATGGTGTCAACGAAGTTGGAGGAGATAACGAAGACCTTGACTCACAATTTTTGGTGTACTTGAGAAATAACTTAGAGTTGAAGTGTTTCGAACTATCGAAGGTAGACATGAGAGAAATGAAGCAAATGAAAATCTAAGTTGAAGTTCGTTCATCGCTCAGTTCGAACTGGATTCTTCTAAAGACTTAAATTCCGATTTATCAACGCGAACAAAGATTTGCACAGGAGTCAAAAAGTTGTGTTGAAAGTTTTGTAAAGACTCTTAGCTTTAAAGCTTAAGAAAGTCTTGGGTGCTCGCCGGTTTGCCACCGAGAGTTCTTGGTCCCGATAAAAACACCGATAAAATCAAACGTAGCTTTTTATCGTCGCCTTTGACGTTCGTGAAAAACATGCTATAAGCCAGTACTCTAAAAATAAAAGTTCGACGTTCTCTTATCTTTGCAATGAATCGATGTAGAAGCGTAGCTATGAATGCGAGATCTTTATTACATCGTATGTTCGCTTCTTGTCACGGTTGTAAATTTGAAAATAATCGTGAAAGTTATGACTTCTTCATGGGACAACATCGAATACAGGAGATCAAGGTTTTTCAACTCGGTACCGGTCGCACTGTGAGATTCTACCTCACACTTCTGTTCAAGCGATAGAACTTTCATAATTCAAATGGCACAATAGTTTTTTTTTAATAATTTTTTTCAATTCATTTTTTATTTTTCCATTTCCTTAAAATTGATTCTTTTTTCTGTATGATTCTGTATGATGAAAAAAGTTTCAATTTTGAATTTTTTTTTCAAATGTAGGATCAAGTCTGACCGTTTTTATTATTTTTAGAAAGTGCAGATATTTGAAGTAATTTGATATGTACCCTGCATTTGATCACATATTTGAATAGAGAAGTAAGACAATTTTTTATCACACGTGGCAAACGTTCACCGTGTGAGTAGCGTGGCCAACGCCAGGTTAATCAGTCATTTCTACATATGGCTTAGGATGCGCTAAAAATAAACGAATTTAAATGAACTTGGCAGGTAATTAACACTTAAATATGTAAATGTATGTTTACGTAAGAATGGCTTCAAATTAATGTATGTTGTCAATGGCCTTCAATATAAACCATCCTTCATTCACTGAATAGTTTCGCGAGTATTTCCCGCAGCTCAAAGTCCTTGCTGTGGTTCCAAAAGCGACTTTGTGGTTTGCTTTACGAAGGCTTCCATATGTATATGAAATAAATGTATATTAATCAGTAAGTGGAGTTCCCCAGGTGGCCATAGATTTTAGAGGTGTCCTCATGCTTGAGAAGTGTTATAGACCGTATGGCGACCACTTCAAAGTTATGATTGTGTCTGTTACTATGGGATGGGAATTACTTTGAAGTAAAGCACATCAAATGGGAGAGTTATGGCTCGTAATACTGCTGCACTTAGTTCGTATTGATGTAAATGGTACAGCCACATTTATGCATGTCCTCAAACTGACACTCACTCCAGCTGCACTCCTATTCGCTGGAAATTTAAACCGTGAGTTTTACTCGAACTTTCTGTACTAATTTCCTGTACACCAGCGCTCTATATTCTCACAGTTTGTATATTTACACTTTTTATTTCACACTCCGCACACGTTCATTCACGAAGTTTAAGAAACTCGCGGTTATTCATAATTGCGGGATTTAAATAATCGCCTTTCGAACAGTGGCCCATTGTACGAGCCATTCAAACACTTGATTCACTCAAACTATCCATTCACGCACTTTCGTTACACGTTTTAATTAATGAAGACCATTTTTTACCAACCCCATGATCGCAACATAAAAAATGTTGCGTTATGCAGAGTCCTCTTCCTCTGATGCTTCTCATTATAATTTTTCAGCACCTCCCGGAAGAGAAAAATAGAATTCGTGATTATACTCGCCTTGTTAATGGAGTAATTATTTAAGAGTAATTGGAAGAAAGAGAAAAAGAACAGATTTGCAAAGTCTAGAGGTTAAAACAGCTGACAGGAGTTACCAGCATAACGTGTACAGCTTGTAAAAACAATCAGCAATGCAAACCAAGATGCAAACAGACATTGCCACAATGATACTTGCCAATTGGCCCAGTAATTGATGTGCCATCTACCTTTTGATTCATTCATACATTTGTCCCATCACATTCACCATTCCCCAACTGTCATTAGGTAAATCCAGTACACAAACCCATTTGCCGTAGCTATGACCATTACCGTGCGTTTTTTCGGGGGTATTGCGCGTAACTATGTAACCTGTTAGCTTCGACAAATTTGACTAGGTCAACAACTCGAAATTACTTGGAGTCGCCCCCACTTCTTGCGCATATAGCCCGCCGGAGAATGACCAAAGTTCATTGTCCGAGTTCGACACCGGCGAATCGTAAACCTTCGCCCACCCCTTTCACCCTCTTCTCGTGGGAGCTTTTGGTTTACGACTGTCAGAAAGTCGGTCGGCATTGCTCTGAACACGCTGCTATCATGAATATTTATCGAGTTAGCCTGTGAGCTTTCTCCGTTCGGCTTTTATGTGTGTCTCTGTATATCTGCATTACTCCGCACAGTCTAGCGAGTTTCCGCGGAAAAGGAGAGGGGAGACTTTCCACGGGATTTGGAGGATTGTTTCGATATTCAATGGACCAGAACGTCCCGTTTCGTAGCACGCATTATCACGCATTTAGATGAGTTTTCAACTCCATGTTACGATTAGGTACCGTGAGCTTTCTCGATCATTCCTTTTCCCTTCCTTTGCTCTTTCTTCAAATATTATACAAGAGAAGAACGTGTCAACGGGTGGAATTATCCAATATTACAATTTTCATCGGGACCTTGCAGGCTCTTTAAATCCCAATGAAATTCTTAATCAATGAGCATCGATTTATCATAAAACCAATTTTTTCATCCTTTTTCACAAGAATAATGCTATAGTTGAGTTCACTTTAGAATCCGGTTTAAATAAACATTCGTTTCGCTCTCCATGCCATCGAATATTGGACACTTTTGATGTATTATCATGAATACTTTTTCAAAGTCCTTCAATGAATATTCAATATTCAAGTATCACACGTCGGACTCCATCCTGCATAGAACATCATTCGGCATTCGTTAAACTATTATTCATAACCGATTACTGCTCTAGAAATGATCAAAGCAAATGAATAGTTTTGAGCCTCGCAATTCATGGAGATTCGTGAATCGATGTGCATATGGAAATAACCTTGACTCGACATTGTGGAGCGATTGAAATGAAAAGCTTGGTCGATGTGCACGAGGTACTCCGTACTCAAACCTCTTGAGAGTGACCGTAGGTTTTCCTGGTGACGTCAGTGGAGAAGGCATCCCCTGTTGAACCTCATGGGGTCATCCTCGGGTATAACCTGGCGAACCATCGTCGGGTTTGACCTTGCAAAATCCCGCAAAGGTCACCCACTTCTTGACCTTGCAGGGATATCATCGCGTGTGTGACCTGGCTACGTCATCCACGCTTCGCTTCATCCTTATGTATAATTCTGTTTTCACACCTTCACATCGTCACATCTAAATAGACCTAAAAGTTTCGTACTTAAACATCTACAGTTACTCGGTCACAGGAAATAATCCAAGATTTATTCAAAAAAATTGAGTAAATGTTCAAGAACAATAGAAAATAATTTATCAAAAAGTGTGGGTTGTTAAAAAAAAAAAAAAACAACCAAGTTGGAGTAAATATTGTAAGTTGGGAATAAATTTCTATCACATGAAAAACATGTTGAAAAATCTCGTACACTGTTTACGAAAATAACAACAATGCAAAATCATGTTAAAGTTTGCTCGATAAAACTCGAACGTTTTCGTAAGAAATAGTATTCATGCGGTAAGCGTAGTGGCAATAAATCGTGGCAGATTGGAAACTCCTGGGAAGATCCGTGGTCAACACCGACTGCGGGAGGTTCGGGGGTGGAGAGCGAAGCCTGTCCAAAGGTAATCGAGGCACCACACGAATATTTATCTTATTGACTTTGAACGTGCAGGCGTTTCAGAAAAAGAAAATAAAACACCTTGAACCAAAAAATAAACAAGGTACGACGGGAGTGCAGCTGGGAGATAGAAAAATAAACGAATTTATTGGCTTCTCTATACTGTCGGTACAAATATAAATCAAACGATACAACTTTCAATTCATATCTGCGCTGGTTTGTATATGTTTATTAATGAGGTGTTTTTCTCCAGGAGTCGGTTATTTCGGATTCTTTCGGACTGGAACAAATTTGGAACTGCCCAACTTTTGTTCTTGTAAATATTTTATTTATTTCTATTGATATTTCGCGAAACTTTCACTTTAATGCTTAAAACTACTTTCAATACTCGACGTTCTTTTTTTACGCCCAAAAAATTCGGGCCTCGATGAAAAGAACTCCTAAACAACGCTTTTAGCCGGACTATCTTAGCTTGAGAATTTACGAAAGTCGGTGTACAAAAGTAAAAAGCAAAGATATGTGTCAATAAATAAAAGGTCGAACATAATAGAAACAGACTTTGCCTGGTGTTAAAAAAAAACAGCAGATTTTACTGGACACGATGTAAATGTGTCGAAGAAAATTTGAGACATGTGATACCGAAAGAAGAAATGAGAAGATAAAAAAACTATTACATTGTATTGTGTGAGAAGACTCAGAAAAGCAGGAAATAGCGACATAAAACGAGCCAGAGACTGGTACACGTACGTGACTCGATTCTAAGCTCTCTTTTCGAGGCTTGGAAGTTTGCCCAGACCTTACAAAGCTCGAGGCCCGCATCGTTTTTACGATTACTCGTAGGCGGGTTGGCTGAGGAAGGAGTTAGGGTTGGCCGAACATGCCCATCTATGCAGGGACGGTATAGAGACTTGAGACACCGTGCCAGAGATTCGGCATGTGGGATGGCTCGAAGGGGGCTCGAGTTATTGGCGAGAGATGAGTAAGATGACTTGTGTGACTTCGACTTTAAGGGTGGAAAAAAGGTTGAACGAGGACATGAAAAGAAATAAATTTCGATCGATGTCTCTTCGAACGATTTCCCAGAATTACTTATCGTCTATTCTTATTCCAAAAGTTATAATTTATCCACAATATTCCGAAAAATATGAATTGGCGTGAAAAATAAAAAATATGTTTATATAGATTCCTTTTTTACGTTCGAGGTTCAACGAACACCCGATGTCTTAATTTAGTCGTTTCTCACAATTGACCTTTTATAGCCAATGTACTGCCATTTTGTAATGGAATTTTTGCATCTCATGTGCTGGGGATTTTCTAGACCGGTGGGAGAATTCCTTGCAGAATTTCCCTGAAGGTTATCATTCCCATGACCACGATACAAAATATTTTGACAGCTGAAAACTCCTGTCAAAAATCGCTGTCGATACCATTCCAAAGTTCTTCGAGATCGAGGAATTCTAAGGTAAATGTACGATTTTTTATTATAAAAATATCAATGGTCAAAGAAACAAAGTCTATGTAACCCATCGTCGCAATAAGAATTTTCTATTCAGGAAGCAGATTCAGTTTCCTGTTTTCAATATTTGGAACGAAAGGATAGATTAAACAACGCCATTACCCCATTTTTATAGCAAACATGAAAGAGTTGCGAGCCAATAAATCGTTGGGGTTGCGAGGATGCGAAGAATCACTCCCTTAAGTATTTGTTCTGGCGTGAGAATTTATGGGAGAGCTAGGAAGTACGTATCTGGATTTCGGAAACAGAGGAGAACAATAGTAGGAGAGAGGGGAGCAGTGAAGAAGAGAGCGAAAAAAAGTAGGCTGTTTATTCTTGTAAGTGAGGATAACAAATCGTCAGTAATGAGACTAAATACATCAGTACATTTATCATCCCTTCCCATAACGCTTGTATGGATTCTTAATGCCCAGGGGTATCCTGGATCCACTCACATACCAGCGAGAGCTTTGCTCGTTGCTCAACACAAAAACCCACTTTCCATTTTCACTGATTACTTCTTTGTTTGAATACATTTCGTGGGTCATTTAGGCACGCGATTCAATCACTAGATTCAGTTGGTTTCGTGATTCACGATCGGAGTTTTTTTTTCTCCTCAATGCAATCTCTAACCCATAATATGTTGTTCATCAAAACAGTTCGTATATATTTTCTTCGATTTATCAAAAGAAATTGAAAAAGAACATTTTTTTTATCGCTACCGAAATTCACTTTGTTGAAACTGTTGGGTTGAAGCTGGAAACGTTTGCTGAGAGCTCGAAGGAGATGGTTGGCAGAGAGATCCGAGAGTTATTCACCGTGAAGTATGAGAGTCTGCCTAATAATGACTCAGGTCTCTCTGAGCTTGCAGCAGAGGGAGCCAAATGCTACCCTTTGCTTGAAGTAGCCCGATCCTCTAAAAAATTAACGACGCTCCACCGTTTCTTTTTCTTTTTTCCCTCCTTTCGACCCGAAAGGCTTAATGGTCATTGCAATATTCACATCTCCAGCGTTCGAGTCAGAAATAATATTCGTCTGTGGTGATAAAAAATCTTTGATAATCAAAAATTGAGTAATGACAGACGATTTCGTGGATTACGTCTTGACTGTAACCTTTGAACCGAGTCTGGGTTCAGTCGAAATCGAATGTTGTTATGTGGAGTCTTGAACGAAATGATGCGGAAAATAATTTCTTCCGGTCGAACACCTGCCCGCGAAGAAACAACATTTTCTGATATTTCAGGATATCTCAAAACGTCGACTCTTAAGTTATTTGAACATTTCGTTTATTTTTCTTGAATAAAAATGTACAAATATAAACATAGACTTTTTCTTAAAAATTAATATTGTGGTTACCATAATATTAAATAGTCATGAAGTCATTGGCGATGAATGGCTACTGGGATTTTTTTTTTAATTGCAAACAATACCAAGTTTGTGGGTTCATGAAAATAGCCATGCATTTTAGACGAAATATTTCACTGTCAAATTTTTATAAAAAGTTTACTGGAAAAACTATGCCACGAGGGAAGTTAACTCTGCTAATTAAGAAATATGAACAAATGTTTTCTTGGAAGTAATGATTGGATCTCTTAAGAGCTAAGTGGATAAAGCTCTGCCACCTTCAAGACCGTGACCCTATCGAGGTTAGGACATTCATAAATAATTTTATGAACAGTTAACAGACGATGGTATGCATTGCAGTAAATGGTGCGCGTAACTGAGTAGTAGGAGACATTCTTAAGACAACGTATGAAAGCTCAAAGCTTGGAAGCTTAAGCCTTTCAAACGTCCACTCGCTTTGACCACGTTCACATGAAGGATCGTCCACGCAAAAGCTCTCGAGATTCCGTACGTCGGTCATCTTGAAATTGGCCGGTGGATAGAAACGTGTTCAACCAGCAAAGAGCTTGCAACGGTTTGCTTGAAGCCTCCATTGTCTCGAGAGTCTCTCGCCTTCCCTAGTCCGGCAATTAGCTTGCAAGCTCAGGGCTCATTAGCACGAGAGCCTCCAATCCCACGTTAATGTCAAGCTAGTGAGTAACTTTCTTGAATACCTCATCATACACGCAAATTTTTCTTGAGCAAATCGAGTGACTGCCACCATTTTGAAATTAGACGATTAATTAAAGGTTATACAATTTCTGAAGTGCTATTCTGTTATGCTCGAGTAAGTTTCTTTGAGCCGTAAGAGACACTCCAGCTGTCGCGAGTCTCATCGCTGCAATCAACTGCAAATCGTTTGGAGTAATTTTCACACGAAAATCGTCAAGTTCTGATGAATGAGAAACGACCGAGTGATTTCGCGACGATTCATTAAGCTCTTCTGTTTTTTTCATGGTTTGCGGAGTAAAGCTTTAACGGTATTTCGCATATCGTGAAAATATTGAGTTACACAGCCATTTTCTCAAACAGGAAAAATGAATTCGCGAACACGTTTCATTATATTTCCTGGATGTAAACTTTTAGGATCAGAATAACCACTGTCGCTTCGTCTTTTAATCTTTCTGTTTCCTTTTCCACAGTCTTTTCGGTTTTTACTAGTTCCTGTGAGGGTCTGGTAGCTTTTTATTCCTGCTAAATTGCCTCCTAAATAATCCTCACCCCTTGTAGTTGCTTTTCGCTCCGTTTTTTTTTCAACGCGTCACACCTTTCACCCTCAACAACTACCCCTCGACAGCGTCTAACTCTTCTCTCGTTCATTGTACGCTATACTCCCTTCTACAGCATTTATTCTCACTCAATTTTTTGCATCGCACTTCACAGGAACTCCCGAGCACAATGGCTCTGCAGGCTTTAATTTCAAAAGTTGTTTCCGTTTCCCCATTTGATCTCCCTTCACGCTAGTTCGTCAAATCTTCATTCCGTAAGCATTTTTTTTGTCACTCTTTAGTTCACGTTTGTCGCTTCATGTCTACAATTATTAATATGTTTGAGTCTAGCCTTTGACCCAACTCAAAATGCAGTCCTATTCGAGGAAAAAATTTTGTGTGCATTTTGACCCTAGGGCCTAGTTCGGTGTCATTTCGATCCAAGCCAAAGTCTTCGGCTGGTTTTAAAGCAGAAACGGCGACAGAAAATCATTTTTTAACTCTTTCAAACAAAATAAATATCCCGTGTGCCTTTAAAAAGCACGCGTTCGGGAGGTTATGCGTGACGGACAATTAGAACAAACAAACGGAGGATCTAGACGATTATGAAAAATTTCACAAACCGTTTACGGTTCGTCTGAGGAAATGGCTTGACGTTACAGCAACACCCTGGGTTTTGTAATACTCGGAAAGGACAGACGGAACGTAACATAACGTAATGGTATGTTCGAGTTTGAATGATAACATGCACTCGAATGATCTAGAAGTACGACGTTGTCAATTATTTCGATGTTTACAAAACCAATGTTGCAAGTGTCGAATTCAGTCTCGGTTTTGTGGCAGAAAATTCAACGTAAAAACGACTAAAATGGATAAACTTACTGTCGAATGAAAACAAGGGTCGCAAAAAACAATTTAATATCTCGCTGCAGGAAAAGGTGAAATTTACGGGAAAGTTGGATCAATATTATCGTAACAGTCATGCATGGAATTGGAAGGGAATGTAATATTGTTATCGGGGACTGGTTCGGATGGACCGAGCAAGGAAAATATGTGTCTAGATTACCAGATCACTAACGGAGGTCTATCTAAAATTGAAAGGCCAAATTTTATTTTATTTTTCATCGAAATTACATTCGTTACATATGGATGTATTTTAATCTCATTCACGAATATTAGGAAGTTTTTTCACTGGTGGGCAATCCATTGAATTCAAACGCATAGTTAATGAATAGAAAAACGGGTTGTGATCGCTGTACGAACGTATGAGTTCGGGACAACGTCACATATTTTCATAAAATTGGCAGCCATCGCTCCAACAAGCTTAATCAAATGACTGCAGTCTACTGAATCTTCACTTAATCATTTTTCGCTTATCACTTAATTATTACTTAACTATTTTTTTACTTAATTATCACTCAACTATTTTTTCGAGCCTACGGACAGGCGTTTCAAGAATCCAACCTGAAACTTTGAACATTGCATTTATTTCACGTGGAAACAGTGTTGCGCACATTCAGTGCGACAACTGCTATTCTACTTCCTGTATGTTGCTTCTCTTTTGGTAAAACGATTGCTTTTACATGGCTGCCTACGTTCGCCAAAGCATAAAGGAAGTTGTACGGACGGATCAAAGTAACGCAAAAGTGGAGTAGGAGGAATGAATTCCGAGAGAATTCGGACTAATTATTCGTATCCAACGTTTTATTAATATTTATGTTTATCTTGTTGCATTCATTTTCTTTGATGTATATCATTTGGAGGATGTCTAAGTAAATCGGAGCGAGAGTTGAGTGGAGTAGATTCACATTTAATCCCTCATCTCTTTGCCTCCAATTTTCATCGTTCTTTTCATGTCGTCCACCCGGAAATTCGTTACGGTTTTAAAAACCAAAAACAACGAAAAACTATTTTTATCCACTGAAAATCATACAGAGAAACAATGCGCCAAGAGTCGTATGACTTTTTGTCAAACACATTAATTACATTTCGAGCCCAGCGGGCGGTCGAGTGAAAATATGTGAATGTCGTGAATCACGATGCCTCCGAAAAATTTACAATCGACGCGTCAAGCATCATAAATTAGAAAAAAAACTGTTATCTCTGCTCCATGGGGATATCGAATAATATTTGAGATAATCCAGAACATTAGACTTATTCATTCCCTGATCAATATACGCGATTGCATTTGTGTAAAAATCCATATATTAATTTATTTAACAGCTCACCGAAAGTGCAGTCAGGACAAGGTACCGATTTTTACTTGCTACTCAGCTGCGTTTGTAATATTAATATTTATTTTTCCATTACGGAAAATATCACTCGTAAAACTGTACTTTTTTTTTTTTCTAATTCATTCATTTAGGTTCTTGCAACGCAGGCTCGAAGTATTAACTTCAAAAAGGTGGACAAAATGAAATTTTATGCGTGAAAAATGACCGTGAGTAGAGAAATGCAACGAGGCGATCGAAATTTATTTATTCCCCGTACAAGCTGC
Source organism: Campoletis sonorensis (assembly GCA_013761285.1). Classification (NCBI taxonomy): domain Eukaryota; kingdom Metazoa; phylum Arthropoda; class Insecta; order Hymenoptera; family Ichneumonidae; genus Campoletis; species Campoletis sonorensis. The sequence goes on along the minus strand of JACEOJ010000077.1, from coordinate 1,317,103 downwards.
ACGCATCAACACTGTATGTATCATTAAAATCAATGGAAATTTTAATTTGCCCTCTATTTCCGCTCAATTGATATGCATTGACAAATCGGCCCTGCCCCCACTCAAAAGTTTAAATTTTGTCGATTTTACATGCTCTCCATTTTCAAAGATTCACGAACGACCCATAAATTTCAATTTAAAACGTTCTAGGTTTGATCTGCAGGATATTCCTGTATGCTGATTGCAAATGAATGTGGTAAAAATACTTTTTTTTCGAAGTGATTCCAACGTTCAGCATTTAGTGCAATGAATGGACTTTTCATACACGTAAAAATCTTGCAGCCCATTGACTAACTTATGAAACACGCTTAAAGCCGATGCTGTTAAATCGTAAGTCTATCGTTAAATACTTTTCGAACGAAACATTTGCTGTCAAATTCCCAAATGAAAATAAGGTCTCATAAGATTTCGTAATACATTTGTATCTTCCCGCCTGTTTTTAGTGCATGAGTTGAAAAATTACCATTTTAATTCGCATGGTCGATAAATCTGTCTAATGTCCTGCCCTTCAGCCAAATTAGCCTACAGGTCTTGGCAGACAGAATTTACACCGGAATGAAAATTCAAAGGCAAGCAGACGGAGCCTGAATTGGTCATTTTACTTCATGTTCCCATCACCGAAATGAACTTTGCAGTCAAAGTTCATCCTGAGGGATACAGAAGGTCAACATGAAGCTTTACCTGAATTTTTAGCGGTCAACGAGACGGGTAGCGTATCAAAATACTGACAACAATCTCATGTAATGAAGGAAACGAGTTCGAAACTAATGTACTGCGTGTGTGGGTGAGCGACTGTGGGCGAATGCGGAAGAATAACGATAACATGGCAAGCCTTGTGTGACTTTCCGAAAATGTTTTGATTTGATTATCTTTCATTCCCAGGACGATTGAAAAGAGGGTTTGTTGTTGACATAAATTTAGCGTTAGACGGGTTACAAAATTCGCATTCAAATTTGGCAAGCAGTGAGTTACCGCCGGAACTTTCTCATCATTTCCGTATCAACGCGGACGCCCCCATTAAGCCGGATATCCCGAGGGGTCAACCGGAGAGATTATAGCGCATACCAGTATGCCTCCGAATCTGTAGGATGGCTTTCATGTTGCATAGTTCAATATAGTATATTATACAACATAGTTGTGTTGTTCTACCGCGAGTTGTTGAACGGTATACATCGTCGTGCGAGGGGAGAGGGAGAGTTTTGTGTGTTCCGTACATCCTGAAACTGGCAAGCGAACGGACACCGCGCAAATATTCGCCAAACATAACTCAGAGGCCAAACAAGTATTCCTGAAAGGTGAAGCTTTGCTTTTACTACTTCGCGTCCCCCCTTTACTTGGTTTGTTTATCAATAGATTTACTTGCGAGGCTATTATATGGCAATCGCTGTTTCGAAGTCGATTACAAATTTCCATTCGACCTTTAATTCGATAAAGATTTGTTGCAGGTAGTTTTCATGCTACACTGTATTAAAATTAGTTGCAGAGGGCGGGATCGTTTATGCATGACCGACAACTTCCTTGTGACAGCAGGACAATTAAATATTGTTTATCTGTGATGCATCGTGAAAACGATATTTGGCAAAAAAGGTAAAAACTGAAATTTTTTTTTCTCCTCAAGTAGACTCGTGCTCTAGTGTGAAAAATAATAATAAAATGCCACTGCACAAGCTTCAATTTGTTTTTCACACACTCTCTGAATGATTTAATTCTCTGATATTATTGTGAAAACTGTGGCGGAACGTACTGCAGCACTAAATGAATTCAACTTCATCCCCGTCATATTCGCCTCTTGGTCTCTCGAGCGAGCCTGTCCAGGGTCCGAGCACGGGGATGCGGCATCGAGGACACGGGGGTTTGAAACACGCCAGCAGAACACCGCGTGGCTCGGAGCCAAATGAACCCGAGCACAGTCACGAGTGTCACTCCTCCCACTCAGATCCTCATTCGATGGTGCCTAATTTTACAATGCTATAGGCTCCGGTCGCCTGTGACAACGAAATATCACCTTCGTGCCAGTTGTGACCGCAAACGCAATAGTCGCCCTTTATACCCTCAACCTCTTTTCCTTCTCTCACACTCAAGCTCTTCTTTTCTAACGTTGGCCTCACCTGAGCTTCGGAGTCCACATAAAACACGAGATTAATTTTTTTACCAAAATTTTCATTCGACAGTATAATTTATATTTTTTGAACAATCATTCATAGGGGAAAATTGACTTTTTGGCAAGGCTTTTAAATAAAATGTTCATCATTAATGGTTCATGTAATAATTTCAGGGAAATGCCAGTCATGAGTCTCGCACACATGACACACAGGGACTTTTCTACTCTCTCTCTTGTCATTTTCTGTACTCAATTGTGGGTTACGTCCGTTGAGCCATTTGGACCAGGGTCAAAACCGTCATTGTCGAATAAATTACTATGCTATTCATGTTTAAATTTCTACTGCAGTGAAACAACGTATACTGCTGCATTCGAAATAAAGAGCCATAGGCTTAGGCAGGAGAAGTTTATTGTTCAAAAACAAAATGTGTCGGAAAATAGGAATCCCTTCGGGAATAATGTGCACATTAAACTATATCTGGGCTGCACGAATCTGTGGCAAAAAACAGTTGAATGTAAGGTAGAGATTGTTTTATGGCGAACAACATTTTAATGAGAGTGGATTTCATCAAGTTGACGAGGTGATTAAAAAGTCACGAATGTTTAATTTTGACATTTGGGTACAAATAGAAAATACCGGATGATTTAACATCCTTTTTTGTTGTTTACTAACAAATAAAAAAATATGGCAGTCCTTTCGATACTCGTCCGATATAGGGCTGGAAACAATCCATTTTTTCATTGATTTTCCTTTTTTTCTCCATCACCTTTTACGAAAAATGGAATAGAAAAATCGTTTGTCAATGATCACGTTGGAAAATAGTGACAATGATAATTTTACTTCAATAATGGCAGCAGGATTTATTTAAGCTTTAATTGTTTTCAAGTCATAATTAGAAGGATGATTGAATTTGATGAGATTTGTGTGAACGAGCTTGCCGATCGTGGCGAGGGACATTGATTCGAGAATTATTAGGCCAAGAATTCCAGTAGGACAGGGAATGATGTCTTGTCGATAAATTGCGAGAATCTCGTAGTTTAAAGCTGATTGGGTGTGCCCGAAAGCCGGCGTCGATAAATCCTTATTTCCACTGTTCATTCTCTCGAGGTTATTCAATCTTTACGAATTGTTTTGATCAGTTGAAGAATCTTTGCATCTGAATTCTAGGAATACGGGATACGAAAACTTTTCCAATGTTCCGAAACATGTGAAGATGGAGACAACTCGCAGAAGAATCATTTCGGAATTATGACGGGTTTCAGACAATTCATTGTGGCTCATGGCCTTTGAGCCTCAATGGCCAAGAGAATATTTGATATTTGAGTCACAAAAATAATAGTCTGTTTAAAAGCCAAGTATCATAAGAACTGAGCCACCATGAGTGCAAGACTGATAAACGCTAAATATCGAAAGTAAAACTTTACCACACACTCCGAATACTTCCAAAATAGACGAATTGGAAACGTCAATTATTCGTCCAAAGTTACTCCACAAGTCCAGCGCCGCCGAATAGTGATTTACAGATTTTCTTTAATGAATACTTTGGAAACGTTTGGGAGAACCGTGACGAGTTTCATGAATTTTTTATGTTCATATCATATTTTTTCAAAACAGAATGAATTATTTCAATGATTAATATTATTACTATTAATGAATTGCACCCGAAACGTTGAATCAACGACTTAACCAATTAAACATTCATCTCGGCCCCGAAGCACTGTTAACCCAACAGAAAATGTTCAATTGTTGACAATGAGATGCAAATGAGAAATATATTGGTGTGGAAAGTTCACTCCTTCAAAAAAAATGTGGATAAGCAAAACAGGATTGGAAAGGTTGCATCAAGACGACAGAGGGTTGAAGTAGGAAGCGACGTCGTCGGAGGGTAGAAGAGTGAGTGGTCTCGGGTTTATCCCGCAAGTCTCTTCAAAAAGCATTGTCCGCGTAAATGAGAATTAATGATGGTTCCGTAGTCACCGAGTGGAAGCTCCGAAAGCTCCGACGGATTCCCAAGAGTCCTTATCGCTGTGCCAAAGCTCTTCTGTTCCGCCTCAGCATTTCTCATGGTCTTTGTAAAAGATTTATCATATCGCATGTCTCATTTTTTTCTTTATTGTATTCAAGATTTCCGACATTTTTCAATAATATTTCCACATAGCATTATTATTCTAATTTATTATTATTATTATCATTATTATTCGTTGAGATTCAAATGTATAGTATTTTTTTCACCAACGAAACCTTGTTGAGTTTCTAAAAGTGTTTCTAAAACTCAGAAAAGCTATATTATGTGAAGGAACGTTGAAAATATTTTATAGCCTATATTTGACCTTTGACAAGCGGACATGTTTTCAACTGGAACTTCAATGCATTGGCCGAGTTTAGGGCCTTTTTGCTTTTTTTTTTAGTTATCTTTGCTTATAATTGAGTAAAAAGGTTTGGAATAAAAATATTAAAAAACGGAGAAAAGTGACTGAATAAGTGAAAAAACGTTGAAACAATTTAACGATATTGTACTTTACGAACTTAATGAGCTATTAGTTGTTATTAATTGTGAAAAATTTATCGCATTCTAGCACACAGTGCACTTGTGACCTACAACGGAACAGCCTCGCGGTGAGTCGAGGCAGAACCCTCTTGGAAAAAAGCTTTTTGATGCTTTTAGAATCTCACGTGTTTCGTGAATGATATAAATATGGTAATACGAGCGCACGTTTACTTGACATTATTAATATACGTTTTTTTTCCGAATACGAGAACATCTTTGCACAAGTGCGAATGTGAAGCTACGTGGAAAAATAAGCACCCAGCCGTTATCTGCGTTACACGTATAATTATTATGAGTTTGCGGATGACAGATGTAACGAACCATTAAACGCCGGGCCCGTGCTTTCAAGTACAGAGAAAATGAACGACAACTGAATTAAAAATTTGAACGAGGACACTGAAAAAGTAGTAAGAATCGGGAAATTCGGGGTTTTTTTTTTTTTTTTTTTTTTTTGATAAACGTAAACATTGAAGAGAAGGGACCCGGCTCACCGCGGGGCGATAGAATAGGCGGCAAGGGAGGGGATTAGCTCTGCAACCCAGGGAGGAAGGGAAGGGGGTCTGTTGATAAAGGCAGTGATAATCGAACGTCACTGAAAGCGGACGCTCGACGTGTGACTCGCAATCCGGAATTCTATTCTACACTACACTCGATAAAATAAGAAATCTTTCATTTACAATCGATTCCGTCCATTGAGATTTTCCTCTACATTTATTCTAGGCTACAAAAAGTTATAACACTTAACAAGAATTTAGAAAATTACATCAATGGTTTTTTAGCCGTAGAAAAAAAAAGAATTCAGTCTTTTGACGTCAGCCATATGCGTCGAAATAGTTCGCAAAAGCACGGTTCCTCTTCGTCGAAGTTGAAAATTCAAATTAATTATACATCCTGTTATCATTATTATTCCGCGTTGATTGAAACTGCGAATCAAGTTAAGAAAATCAATGATAAAATGTAAGCACGAGCATGTTTAATTGAGGAAGGTGTGATACCGGCGCGTGTGAGAATTCATTTAACGGTGAGAACTCGCTACACGTGTCACGCCATCGATCTTTGCTGGGTTTGCTCGCAGCTGCAATTTTAGTCCTCGTTCATAGTATACGACAACTACTAGCGTTAAGTGCTGTGAGCGCGGAACGTATTACAACCAGCTTCATCTTTCCCCGATCGAAGTACTTTCCGGTTCATTTTCTTTGATTAACTATTTTCCGATATCCATTCATTACCATCGAGCTCAATGTTCCCCGCTTCCTCTTCATCTGTATCGTCTCCTCGTTCTTTTTTCAACCTCGTGTTTTTTGTTCTTTTCGTGCTGCTTTTTACATATTTCCGACCCCGTGAGCTTTTATCGCAAATTTTTAAAAAAGTAATGGAATCTTTTTATTACTGTCAGGATTATTTGATCATAAAATTTTCCGATGCAGTGAATATAACTTGTCAACCGACGTTTTTAATCACTCTATGTCTTGGGAAAAATCGATTCAAATGTTTTGACGCTCATGGAATTTTCAGGACTTCAGAATATATATTTTTCAACGAAATTTTTCTGGTCATCGAAGCATGTCGTGTTAACCTCGAGTCACAGAACGCTTCTGATTCAATGTGCATGTTTAAGGAAATCCTTTCGCGGAGAACCGTATTTTGTGGGCGCATGAGAAGGCACACTCGTCTTTTGTTCGATATTAAAAATTACGAGTGGCAAAGACAGTACTTTGTATACATGTATACATATTCATCAGTCAGCTGTTACGCATCGAACGCAGCCAATTTGCCAATTTGCCGAACATGCCCCTTGTGACATTTTTTCAAGTCTAATTGTTAATATTTCCGTTGAACATTCGATTACCCCCTATTTTTATCCTCGTTACGGATTCCTTATAATTTTTTTCTACGAGTGAAGCAGTTTGTATCAGAAATTTAGAGATATTAAGGCTATAAATAATTGAATTGAAATGTGATAATCATGTAATCTCCATAATCTCCCGTATAAATTTTACGTTCTTGAAGGTTAAAATTCTTCGTAAAATGTTCGATAACGTGGCTTGAAATTTTTGCAAAGTGATTGGATGCACTTTTACTTTATTGTAAATAAAAACCAGTTACATTGTAGAGTATACCCGGGTTCGTGAAAGGAATACCATAAATATTCACGTGCTTGCATTCACGCAATCAAACAGATAAATATTTTCAGTATATTGTAGAAGTCTTTAATAATTTACACCTTACATTGAAGAAAAGCTTAGGTTAATCGATATCGTAGCGCAAATTGTCTCAAAAATGTTGAGAGCAGCAATCATCGTGGTTCAAATGCAACGTTTTCATTTCTGCAGTCGATGGTTCTTTTTAGTTTCTTTTTTACTTTTACATAATTGAAGCAATATGATACTTCGCAGCTTCAATAACTTAGGAACTGGGGAGAATAGAGTGTTCCGGATTCCATATTTTAGATCTCACTCTCTTTGCGTCGGGCTGTCTTATTTGTTTCTCACTCGGTTTTGTGGGAGTACCAACCAGATCGCAGAAGATGTCGTCGACAAGTACCTGGTGGTGCGCTTCGTAGTTGTTCCGCAGTCCTCGTAGCTCCTCCGGGTACTGGAGTATCCCGAGTCTAGAGTACGTATAACGGGGACCTAATTACTGTAGCGGTCGTTAAGATAGTGACTGCGGACTTCCAGTTGGCCCTGGGGGGACTTGACAAATTAGTAGACCGTCTCGACTCTTGGCCCAAGAGACATAGTGCACGATCCTTTTGATGCCTCGAGTGTTACTCATGAGTGTCATCAATGGCGTAGAACGGGAATGAAAGACCGAAGAGTTTATAAAAGAGAAAAAAATAGTTCAGCGGAAAGAAAGATGAAAAACACTCGAGAATTTTCGGGATAGTGAGGAATGGGGTCACACGGATGTGGCACACGGAGCTATTCCTCGAGTTCTCCTTTCATACAGCATCCGTAAAATAAGACCATTTTTTTTCATAGCTATCTCTTAAAACTTCGTCGCACTTGGAACCCCCCGAGTTTTCGAGAAAAGCGAAGAATGTAACCGAAGAGATAGGCCAATCGTGGATAGAGGAAAGAAAATTCTTTCGAATTTAGAATTAAACTGTCATAGAGGCTTGGCATGGGAGCAGGGGCATTTGCCACATTTTAAAATTCCATTCTGGGAGCAAAAAAGCCACATGATAATATCCATCCGTGGATTCACAATAAAATGTTCATTTTGGATTGGGGAAGTACGATCGTAGCTCGAAAAGTGAGTTTTAGTCGCCTTTTTAAACTCTTCGTAAATCTGCAGGCATTTCGTTTTTCCTCTGCTGTTTTTTGACATACTTTCAGTTTTCGACGCGTTCATTAAACTTAAATCCCGTATACATTAATGACATTTTAATGCAGTGGTCGCCAAGAGATCCATTTATCACCAAATAATCTTTTTATAAGGTTGCGTTCATGCAAATACGATTAACCCCTTAGGCGAGCAGAGAAGTTTTTGATCGTACTTGTGGGAGTAGACAAAAGAAGCTGCATCTTTTAAGGATAAACTAGAGAATCGGTTTCCAAGTCACTGACTACAACTTGGGTCTGTAGATATATAAAAAAATCGGGTTAAGAATTATTTAACAGATTTTCGAAATTCGTCAGATTTGAACAGTTCCATTTATTTAGCACGTCAGCATATTTTTCGAAGAAGCATTTTTCAAGTGACGGGCACAATAAAAAGTTTGCTGAAGTAAACATGCTATTCGATTATTCTGCTAGTAGGGCAATATGGCGACAATGTCGACGTTCGGAATTCACTAGTTCAGACTTTGGAAAAACCTGGCGAACACCAAAAGTTTGTCGAGTTTTGAAATCTGAATTGCGTGATGTTTGTCAACGTTTGTCATTTCCGATGAAAGCTGCAAGGAGTATGACAACATGTGGCAGTACAAAAAGCCATTAAGGTGTGATGGGTATCACGGGGATGTGTTGGAAGTGGAGAAAAAGGATGTGAGTCATTTTATAACGATCGCAAGAGCAGGGGCTTTCGTCACTTTGAACCAGAACGAAAAGCTCACACCTGGCATACTCATTGAGCGCACATTCGTGTCCAACCGGGCTAGAAACTTGAATCGTTAAAGTTTACGACACATCGCGTGGGTATTTACGACTCGGCCGAGCTGCTGAACATCTTCGGAGCTTGAAGAGAGAATTCTGGCAGGAAGAAAAGTTCACTGGGACGTATTACCGGCCTAGAGGTTTCGAGAGTGCTTGCGACGTCGAAGAGTAACCGTCTGGATCGTCTCCCAAATATCCCACAAGGTATTTCTCGCCGAGATGAGTTGGGGCAACCCACGAGCTTGCACCAAAGCTTCCAGCCACTTCGGTGCTGCTTGCAGCCACTGCTGTTGCATCCGCAAGCTTTTTGGCTCGCTATGCAGGTGACGCACAGCGGCAAAATGCAGATAAAACGATATCTCATTCGTTTGTTTTCTTTCTCGATCTTTTATTCCATCCTGCACTATGTTGTATTTTTTTTTTTTTTTTAGGAAAATACTTTAACAAAGGCTCAGGTTTCGAAGGATATTTGATGAGAATGTTGAATTGTCTTCGACAGCGAATGATGACCGAATTACGGGAAGTTGGAATATTAATCCACTTGTATTTGATAAATCGAACAACTAATCAAGGCGATTGAACATCCATTCAATCGCCTTGATCATTCTCATTAATTATTTACAAAACACGGAATCGCACACATGGACGAATCATGGTGTAGAATGAAATAGCTGTTCCGGCATTCTGAGATACCCGAAGGTCCATATTGAATGTTTCACCGTTGCGTGTCTTATCGTACTTTACTTTTTTAACGCCTTTTTATTCAGAAGATTTTCCTTGGCGCTAGTACAATCTAGAAACTTTTGCATCGCTAGCAACTAACTCTGGGTTTCGAATCTTTCATCTTTCTTATCCTGTATTACCCAACCTCTGGCATTCTCTTGTGTTAGTACCAGCGGTTTTTTATCGCGTTTCCATCTCTCCTGTCGGCTCCAATCCCATTCGCATTTTTCTGCTTTCTCGCAGCTTTTGTGGCGCCATCCGGAGGTACACGTGGTATATTATCGGAAACGTGAAAAAGGGAGGGGTGAACGATGAACTCAGATAGGTATCTTATTAGGGTGATAGAATATCTCGTAAAATTTATTATTGTTCGTCAAATTTTCGGGTAAATATGATGTGTCGAAAAAGAATAAAATATTGTCGACCAATGCAGCAACATGTGGGATTAAGTGGTTTCATTGTTCATACGTTGAGTTATTCGATGATCTATTGTTAATTTCGGTTTTCACTTGACACCGTAGAATTGAACGCATTTGAGCATTTCCCGGTTCCTCGAACTACGGCAATCGATGTGACCGAATTTTTTTTCTAAAGTTAATGCTGCGTGTTGGATTTCCTTTGAACAAGGACCAATGAAAGATTAAAAAATCGTAAAAAAAAAAATTAACTAATCTGAGATTTTTCGATCAACCGAAATGAACTACTGATAAACATCGAGAGACAGATTTCTGTGTGCCCTCTTTATTGCTTTCACAAGAATTTTCTGATAACATATTGAGTTATTTATTCGAAAAAAAATTTATATTGAATTGTGCGTATTGTGAAGCAATAAAAAGATTCGATTCAATACGCTTACGCCGATAAATTCTTGTCAGGGATTTCACGAGGTTAACAGGACGAAGAACGTAGGTATTCTTGAGGATTTTACTAAAGTAAACAATATCAAACATGAATTTTCTATTTTATGACATGTAAGTTATGAAACAATTCAATAACAGAATTTCATTTGTTGTGGTGGCGTATAAGGGTCGTCGGACGTCGAAAGAAACTTCTGGGAAAAGCCGTTGTTATAATTGATAACAAATTGACAATAAACGTCATCTGGAATTAAAAAAAAACCCCTGCCGATAAAGGTACGATTAATAAAATCATATTCTATGCACAGAATTTCAATCACAAGTCTGTTCTTTTACCACCTGAAAAACAAATGTATTGAAAATACATTCTCATGTATTTTAAGAGATCTTCAGCTACTGAATTCGCTCAGGACTCGAAATCTCGAGGGACTATCTTGCGTACCTTCTCAAAGCTAAACGTCCTTGAAGTGCCCCTTTTTCCTTTCCCAACACTTCAAATAGCACTCAAGTGAAAAATTCAAATGGTTACGTCGTTTTTACAGCAGGAATTCTGCGACCACTACTACTCGGGTTCTTTTTTTTTTTGGTGATTGTTGTATTCCTTCAACCTGAACCTAAACCCTCCGAATGATCGGCCTGGCTATTGCGGTTTGTGTTTGTGACGGGAGGTATGGAAAGGGACGGGGTTTCACGGGTCGAACATCGTGTCAAACCAGTAGAGCGAAAACACGGATCGAAGGGTGGTCCTTCACAATGAGAATAAAGGGTATAGCAATAAATTTCTGATTGGTGTAAAAATTGTACTGGAACCCATAAACAAAGAAATTTTTGATAACGGAATACATGCCTGTAATTGCAATGAAATGATCTTTCGACAACGTCTAATTCTTGTTATTTTCAAAATTCCACAAAAATCTGGCGACTACAAAAGGCACAAATCTATTTTTTTTCGATAAATATCGAATATTGTGAGCTTTGTTATATAATTAATATTATGTGCGTCAGAACCTAACATTGGGACCCACTCTTATAAAATTCTAGTCAATTAAACTCTATGAAGTATTCGAAAAAATTGCTAATTACGTTTGTATCGACGTTGTTTGATTTTTAATTTCGTTTCCATCTAGAAAAAGGTTCACAACTACGAGACATTCATTGTCGCAGTAATCTTCAGGTTATTTCCAAGGGAACGACAGGTGAACCAAGACTTCGCTGCAGGTCAGGACGACGGAATAGTAAGATATAAAAAACTATATGTATCGTATTGAAATGAAAATACAATAGAGTCCTGAAAAGGTCAGTTGAATTACATTTCCTGTTGTTTTAAATAATCAATGAAGCTTTTTCATTTCCTGGGATCAAGCGAAGTATTTGTTCGTACAATTAATTCTTCAATTACAGAGGCTTTATTTAAAAAAATATCATACACACGTGTGTATCTGTATCACGATTTTTGTTTCAAATTTTATCATTTATAGGCCACATCCCTCGTTTGAGCCGCTCTAGTATACCGACCGAAACAATTTTTCGTGGGAACAAAGCTTCGTCCAGGAGAAAAATGGGAGAGTATCTCCAGACCGGAAGGATATAACGGAAAAAAGGGTTGGAAAAATTCATCAGTACTCACGTTGCTATGACCCTTTTAGCTCAGCCAAGCCCAAAGCGAAGTATTATGCGATGCTGCCGTTCAATGTAACGAGAATGAGAATTGCACTTTACGAAAAAATTTCAGTTTCACTTTATTCGTATACATTTTTGTGGAAAAATATCGTTTCATCGTGACCTGGAATACTGAAGTACAAACTTGGACAATGCCACTTTGTAGGTTTTTAGGATTTCTCGGTTGTTTTGTCTTTTTCCTTAATTTTAAGGCATCTCTCAAGACTTTTTGGTGGAGAATTATCTACAAATAAGATAATCGACCTAATGTCATGTTCGAAGAAAATAATTTTTCAATCTTTTAGTGTCATTGTCCAAATTGGCAACACTATAATTTATTGGATTAGTCACGATTACGATTTTAGTGAAAAAGATTCAGATAAGAATAAATAGACCACTTTGGCAAGTAAAACCCCAACAAAGAACCAACGGAGTTTTTAAGTCCGATATAAACAAGAATGGATGAAGAATTTCTGTTCAGAGAGATAAAAGGTCTCCCGTGCCTAGAAGTTACACTGAGGATAAAGCGAAGAAGATGAAAACGGCAGAGAAAGAGACAGACAAGGAAAAGGCAGAGAGAGAAAGAGAGAGAGAGAGAGAGAGAGAGAGAGAGAGAGAGAGAGAGAGAGGATAAAAAACAAGAGTAAAGAAGAGTGCTCTAGGAAAACATAAACGTGCTGTACCAAAAGGACTTCACATTGGCATTGGGAATTCGAATGGTACAGAGACGTTTCCGGAGGACTATATCATCATTCTTGTCGTTTGTATGTTGCTCACGTTTCTAAGAACATTTCACCTTACGTATGCACACGTCCCTCGTCTTTTTCAGTCATCCAGCATGTGTCTACTTCTTTGCCTACCCTTCATGCTCCACTGATCCATTCCTGACACTCTGTTTGACTTGGAAATCGCTTTTAGAAACATTTTAATGTTTTAAATCATGAAATTTATTCGAATGAAAAATATTAAACGGTTTATTCTATTGAAAAATCCAAAAATTCGATCGTTTAATTGAAATCATATTCATTACGGACTGAATTCCAATTTTGTTTATAAGTTATAGATCTGCAAGTATAATTAATATTTTTCAGTCCTGAAGAACCTGTCTCAAAATTGCAACATTCGAAGACAAAGTTTTTTTAGGACTTTTTGGGAAAAGACGTCTGTCGGCATGTATAAGACGTGGGGAAAATATTCGCGAGAAACTTCGGATGGAAGAAATGATGAGATTCTCTTCGTTTCGAAGCAGATGGCAGGGAATATTGATTTACATAGTTGTTTGCTTGAGGCAAGTAAATAAATAAACAAGCATCAAACTTTCTGAAACAGCATGGGTTTGAACTTACGTAAGATATTATGGAAGTTTTTACAGTGCTGAATTCTCAAGTTGACTGAAGAGTAATTATCGAGAGCCCCAAATAGTAAAAGGTATTGAACAACAGAAAACAAATTGATTATATCACTCAGAAAATTGTGAGTGCTCCGGACAAGAGAAATTGATGAGGTGTGGGCTCTTGGTTTATGAATTTATGGCCCATTCGAGGTCGAATTTTTTTTGTTCAGTATCACTATAGACCGTGGACCTTAAAATCGCTCTTTATTTGTCACCGTAAACCGTAAAAGAGCCCTAGCCTAGACGATGTTCCGAAAAGGATGGACATTCTATGTATCTCGTAATTTACTCCATTCTTCGTCCCTCCATGTAGCCCTGTCCAGTCGTCGCACCTTCTTATGCCCTACCACTCCCATGGGACTCATAGTTTACAGAAAAGCCTGCAGTTCCCATGGAAGGGGAAAAGCGGTAAGCTTGGCTTTAACTTCTTCGCCATCCCTCGTTTGTGGACCCTTGTCCAAATTTCTGTATATGTCTTTGAGATTTTGAGCGAATAAATATCTCGACCTGTGATTTACACTCGAACTCTACTATTCCGTTGTTAAATAAATTGAACAACTAGATCTTTAGATTATACGACAGTGAAACTGGATTAAAGCCGCTGTCAAAACTCCTTTTCAGGCTCCATTGTTTAATCACTATGGTGACGCGAAAGAGTGTCGAAGTTTTACTATACTATGGCGTACGGAAGTTGCTTGCACATCCTCAAGGAAATCCTTTCGCGGAGGACCGTATTTTGTGGGCGCATGAGAAGGACACTCGTCTTTTGTTCGATATTGGAAATTACGAGTGTCAAAGACAGTACTTTGTATATTTGTATACATTTTCATCAGTTAGCTGTTACGCATCGACATGTGACTTGTGACATGTTTTTAACTCTAATTGTTAATATTTCCGTTGAACATCCGATTATCCCCTATTTTTATCGTCGTTACGGATTCCTTATAATTTTTGCTACGGGTGAAGCAGTTTGTATCAGAAACTGAGAGATATTAAGTCTATAAATAATTGAATTGAAACGTGCTGATCATGTAATCTCTATAAGCTCCCGTATAAATCTTACGTTTTTGAAAGTTAAAATTCTTCGTTGAATGTTCGATAACGTGGCTGGAAATTTTTACAAAGCGATTGGATGCACTTTTACTTTATTGCAAATAAAAACCAGTTAATTGTATAGTCTCCGAGTTCGTGAAAGGAATACCTTAAAGGAAAAAGACTTCTTGTCAATTTTGAGTTTCACTTGAAAACGATTTTATCTTGAACGCAAATTGAATCGCGCCAAGTGTTATTATAGATGTGAGGATTTTCAGTAGTGAAGGTTACTTCAAGTGGTCAAAAAATCTATGGGCAACTGTGACGCTCGAGCTTATCTACAGAGGAAGTTTCAAGAGGGTCGCGAGAGTTTTTGGTGCTCACGAAAGCGTTCGATCGGGTGGAAAGCTCTGGATAATTCAGCAAGCTCGGTATAATTCCGCAAAGCCTGGATATTCAGGAGAGAGCAGTTAGCTCGGTGAATTTTTGACAAAAATTCTTAACCCACAACACGATCACATATAATTTTGTAGCTTCGATTCACCGGAAATCCGGTGGGGATGTTTATGGTTTCCTGTATTGTCCGATAGGATGTGGTCTTCCGTGGCTTGATTCTCGGCCAACATAGCAATAAAACAACGTTTACGATGCGATCGCACCATGATAACAGGTCTTTGTCTCCGTTGTATTAACGTGGGGAAAGGGTCAAATGGCAGGAAGAAGATTCACACATAAACCTACCAACGTTTTGAGCTTTTTCGGGCTTTTGATCACCCGCAACCGTACACATCGTTTCCTCAGCATTCATTATTTTACAAGCATATACAGTCCAGCCTAAATAACCATAAACATCGACCAAGCTACGGAAAGACTGAAAAAAATTACAGGACGAATTATGACTTTAAAAAAAAACTTCAATTGAGATTAATATAATTCGATATCATTTCATTCTAGTCGCAATCATTTTACTAAATAGTGGAATGATTTTGACTTCAAATTAAGTTGCAATGTGGATGATTGGAAGCAGCAAAATCTGGGGCAGTAAAGATATCACATTTTCTTTTTCATTATTTTCAATCAAAATCTATAAATTCTGGCTTTCTAACCCCAACCGTTGAAACTTTAGCCTAAAAATGCTACGCTGGATCGAACATTCAATAACAACGAGTGATCGTCTTTCTTAACAGCTCAATAACATTCGAAATGCATGAAAAATGTTCTAACCGTGATTTTTTCAATGGAATTTTATGTGCAATGGATATTTATATGGACAATATTGCTGGTGATTTTTTTGTAGGATATGAAAGTTTGATGAACATTGTTAACATTTTTTTTTCAATTCACGAAGAAAAGGTTGAATTAAATCGCACATTGGATCGCACTAGTAATTCACAGTCATCGACTATTTCAGTGCCAACAGTTCCTGAAGAATTAAAAAAACAAACTGTAGTGCAATGAAGTCGTAGCATGAACTGTGAAATTTCTCGAATTTTTGGCAAACCGTATGGTTTATCGAGGTGTCATTGTGCCTGTGATCCCACATGGATTGGTGAACGCTTTGTCAAATTGCATATCGAAAGCTCTCGTGGTTGCTGGACCTATTGTGAGTTTTTCGTCATCCCAATACATAGAAGTAAACATTTTGCTATAACCGTAAATGTATTGTGCATACACATTAAGCGGAAGTTTCACAGAAACGGGTCCGAAATGGAGGTCAATTATTTTAATAAACGTTTGGCTTCGTAATAGGGGTAAGCTTGTTTTATGGCAATTTACTGGATCGAAAAAATACAAAACTGGTTATTAGTCTGACACGGATACTGACAATTTGACAGTCGTGCAAACCAGACACAGATCGTACGATTTTCACAAATATTGAGGGATGCATTTTCTTTTATCTTTCATTCGCGCTAACACCCCACAAGTTTCATTTGAACGACTATGAATTGAAATATGGTTCAAAGATATTTTTGGCATGCAATTAAGTATTTCTCGCTGTATTTTTCTCTAATGTGTCGAACACCAAACGTTCCATGCACCTGGGAAGTACAACGTACACCACAGTATGGCAGACAAAAATGCATATGGATACCGATGAAAGCACAAAGTAGATTTGAAAATTGCTGTAGTCTCACGGATAAACTTGTTTTCCATATTTTATATCGCTGTCTATCGCAAGACGATGTATTTACTGGGTGTAGCGTTTGTTTTTATAATTATATTCCATGTGGTAATTTCAATTTTTTCAGTAAATTTTCATCGTACACTGTACAAGATTAATTTATTATGAAATATCGATCACAAACCTCAATTTGTTTGTCTTTTTTTAAGCCTGAGTTGACAAGTGTCACTGAAAAAGTAACAGATTATTGGGGGAAAGTGTACAGAGCAAGTTTTACACTTGATTAATATGACTTCAAAAATTTGGTAGACTATTTTTCCAGATATTTCGTAGTTATTGCCTTCCGTGAATTTCGCCATTTGTTTTTTGATTCAGTATTTTTCACTCTGATGAATATGGATGTAAATTTTCCACGAGTTTTCAATAATTAAATAAATTAATGAAATAAAATCCAACGACGAGTTAGAAACTCTTGTGAAAGCCTCTGTCCGATGATCGAAACTTTGTTTCCGATTGAAAACAATTATTTAATAACTGAAAACGATAAATAAAGTAATGCGGAACGATTGATGTACGATTCTTTCGTTCACCTGTCGAATTGCAGCGCATATCGCGAACAGTACCGAGCAACGGTGCAGTGGTGCGAAAAAAATAAAAAAACAAAAGGAGATTATTCATTCAATCGGGTTTAGTCACCTCCCCGTTTCGCCCCTAACGAATCGGATGAGAACCGGCGCCGAGGATTTTTATGTTTTTATGTTCGTATTCCGATGCGCATCCCTTCCTCAGTTCATCGTTCGTCTCGATGTATCGGCTCTCGCGTTTTACTAGCGAACTTTATTACGTGACCACTCTCCACCCCTTCGATCGGTGATCGAAGACGTACGTTTTTCCTCTCGTCGGTGTTTCCACTTCCGGTTGTCTGCTGGGTCTGACGCGCATTGTCCACATATATCGCGGACCTATTTTTATTCTCAACGTATTTTTCATTTCCTATCCCCTTTCCCCGACTCTTAGACATGCTTCTTTTACACGTGAAGCAACGAAAGCTTTTACTCCTTTCTCACAATTCGACGCAAGCTCGTCCTGTTCTCGCAGTAAAAAATGATGACCCGACGTTTCGCGGACCTATAAAACCTACCAAAGCCCCGTAAGATTTTTACAGCCATTTCAGCAATTTTACGTTTCCAAATATCAATTGAAATTTGTTATTTTGCTTTTAATAATTCATTACGAATAGACGATTCTGCAGCATCCAGATCACAATGAATAATAATCCTGATTCGGTCGATAAAAATGCGAGTTGAACGTGTACTTTGCCTCGTCTAAATTATAGGGTTTCCTAAAGTCTCGCTAATTCACCCACTAAGTCCCTAAAGGACGCTCTCTCGTTTCATTTCTCAATGGCATAATCCCTCTTCTATCAACTTTCAGCAACATTTAAACGTACGAAATTCTGTGAAATTTCGTCTACTATCTTAGACCAAGGACTTCAATTCAATTCGAAAAATCGAATAATGGATTCTCATTAACAACGGAGTATTGTTTATTGTATTGTATTCGATACTTGAAGAATTGAATCACTCGTATCGTATGGTGTATTTTCTGGTAACGAGTCACTACGCAGTGATAAGCTGTATTCTGCGATGATAAATATAAAAGCGATGATAAATATTTATCATCGCTGTATGCTGTCTTTTTTCCTGATTCTCAGGAAGAAATATGTATCCAAAATAGTTCTACTAACAGTTTAAAACAAAAAAGCCGGAAAAAAAAAACGAATCAGTAAAATTTCTATCCAAACGCATTCCGTGGGAAGTTTTTTTATTTCGGGAATATTTACTTTGTAGTCTTTCATGGAGAATGTTTGTATCAAAATGTTTATCGTGGTTCTTCAACTGCCAACAGAAAATTCAAGAACTGTTTACGGTCGAAGCAGACGAAAGAAAAATCCAACGGGATCTAAAATGGCATTAAAAACGAGGAGCAACGAAACAAATCGTTTTTATTGATTTGAGCAGCGGTTCTGAGAATTCAACCTCAAAGGTACTTCTCAGCAGAACAGATCAAATGTTTGAATAAAAAGACAACTTTGTTGAACGAACGGTGGGCCGAGCTACCAGAGGAAATGCACAAAGAATGTCGCCGATTGCAGGACTTTTTGCTTCCTGAGCGAATGATACATCAACTCTTTCTATAAACTGAGCATTGCAAACCTAATGAACAGTTTGGTACACTATTGTCCATGGATTTCCATGCTGCACCGTCGTTGCAGGTACTCAGTCTTTTTTTCGAAGCGTGTGGCTTTATCGGGATTCCCTCGGGGATTCCACGTACCGTATCAATGGGTCCGTAACAATTACTCCACTACTTTATAATAATCTAGGTTTCATATTCGATATCTCTGAAATTTTGACGTTCCTCAACGACCATCTGATCGAGATTTACAGAATTCCACAGAATTTTGAACACTATTTATGGTGATAATACCTTCGCAGCCACGATCCCTGAAAAGTTCATTTATCTTTCCATCTTACGAGCCAAAGATTTGACAAAAGTTTTTGTTAACATTTACCTTTTTGACTGTGTACTTCGAGTCATGCGTTAATAACTTGTAGCGAAGTAACTTCATGAACAAATTTTTTGAACATTTAGCGTTACTGGGATGTGGTGAATAGATTCACGAGAGTATATTGTTAAGACACGACAAGAGATGAGTTAAATAGCACTAGAAATATAAAAGTCCTCAAGTCTTCGAGGAACCATGCACTCCTTGATCCGTCGATGTGCTGAATTTAATATGGAATCGAAATTCACGAAGAATCAATTAATTCGTCATTATGAGGGACTTCATGCTTCACGGGGTTCGTACGTCTCAATCCGACGATTGGAAACTCCGGTCAACACAACGGTCAACAAAACGTGACAGAAAAAACAGCCAAATATATATTCTGACGGTGTAAAAATCATCGTCAGCAGGAGTCCAAGGTAATGAAATCATAAATGATCAGTAAGATGTTGAGAAGGGTTGCAAAGTCATCACTTGTTATTAAAGTAGCTAAATCCCGTAGATTGTAACCTCGAATGTATTCGCGTTTCATAGCCTTTAGATTTTTTCAAATAAAATGTCATTTCATCGATTCAAAGTTTCTATAGAACCAATGGAGGTCATGCGAATGCGTGAAAAATACACAAACGGCCAACTAAACTACGATGACATAGTAAAATTTCTTTTTTTTTCGCCACGTAGGTCTATTGTAGTCCATTGTTGATCGTGAGCGCGGAATTTTCACTAGACATTCCGGATGATCCGGACGAAAAGCTCTTTGTCCGCAAAACCATTCCCATGTACCCGATCCCAAAAGTTAAAGTCGAAAAGAAGTGGCAACAAAAAAGTAAATCCTGTATATCTCGCGAGCTTGTGTTAGGAATATTGTTACTTTCGAATTTTTATCTTCTTCGAATTCAATCAAAATTCCACGCATTTTTTCGCCGTCAGTACTGTCATTACATGCAATAAATGAATATTGTCAAGTTGATATACTCTAATGGTAAGGTAAATTTCGAGCCACGTTATCGAACATTTAACGAAGAATGTAACTTTCAAAAACGTAGAATTTCTACGGGAGCTTATGGAGATTACATGATTATCACATTCCTATTCAATCAGTTATAGACTGAATATCTCTAAATTTCAGATACAAACTGCTTCACTCGTAGAAAAATTTATAAGGAATCCGTAACGACGATAAAAATAGGGGGTAATCGGATGTTTAATGGGAATGTTAACAATTAGAGTTGAAAAAATGTCGCAAGGGTTATGTTCGGAAACAGAAATTGGCAATTTGGCTGCGATCGATGCGTAACATTGACTGATGAATGCATACATATATTCAGAGTACTGGCTTTGACACTCGTAATCGAACAAAAGACGAGTGTCCTTCTCATGCGCCCACAAAATACGGCCCTCCGCGAAAAGATTTCCTTAACCGCACATGTAAACGCTCGCAATCATTGAGATGTTAAAAAAAACGAACAAACCCAAAATTGTTGAGCTTGATCGATATTATGAAAAATAGTCCAGTCAGACAGCAAAGATAATCTTTAAGGGATCCTTCGTGGATATGGAGACATTTGATGCAAATGGTGTGGGAAGGAATTCATAATGAATACCACGACGTTGTCCAAAAATCAAAACGATGAAATTACGAATTTGTTCCACTATCGACCTGTGAGGAGCTCTTTTTCTCTCTTCTCTTGCTCTTTCGCTCCGCCTCGCCATCGATCTTCGAAAGGCGCGATCCCAGACCTCATCAATTATCACATAGCAATCAATCCCACCCAGGCTCCCGCTCCAGCTCCCGCAGTTTTCTGTATCCACCCTTACGCATATGCCACGGTATCATTCTCAATTATACGGTTACGTGAAAAAATACGTGAGCCAAATGATACTTATTTTCTTGGAAGTTTATCGAGAATTCCATTCCATGAAGTAAAAGCTCATCTTTCATTCATGCACTCGCTCATCATTATTTCATGCATGTTTTATTATCCAATTAGTCTATTGAATTTTGGAAATAGTTACGGGTTTTTCATAACAGCCTTGAATTAATTATTTCAGGTATAAATATTGAATTGTTTCCAGGCTCTTTACGAACTCAATTTCAAGATGGCTATCGTTCAGTTTCTGAATATTTCGCTCCGCTATACCGCGTTATTATGATTTTTTTTTTCAATTAAGATAATGGAGTCAGATTGTTAAGAGCTGCTGTCAACGTTAAATGTTATCGTTTCAGTTTCCTTAATATTGGCATTTTTAATCTTTGTAGGTGAATTTTTGAGCATCTGCCTATTTTGACGGATTCGTTCGAAAAAAGTAAAAATTCGTACACGTAAGATTTCCTTTTATTATTTCCTGTGATACACATCTTTCTGGCCACACACACACCTGTTCACAGCCGACCTCAAAAGAGTTGATGAAGTTTTAGTTTTTATGCCTTCAATCTAATGGGTTTTAATTGCGTCGTAAAATCGTCTGGCGACCAATTTAAGTTTAATGAGAATGAATTCCGGAAGATCAACCCAAAGCTTTAGGAGGTTTAGAGTCAGAAATCTCGCTAAAATATTCATTATCAGCAATTTGTTGTTCCCATGATCATCATTTCACCTGGAAACCTACTGATTATTGAAATTTTAATTTATCGCGCAATTATTGTGTCTCGGACTTGACGGATTCAATAAGTACCTCATGACGAAGCCAGAAACATTTGTGCTGGCTTGCAACCTATAAGTTTCTGTCAGGCTTAAAAAATATGGAGTATCCATCAGTGAAGGTGAAAATGTTTGATCCGCAACCATTTCTCTCTCGTGCACCATCGACGCGAAAGTTTTTAACTCTAGCTTTTCGTTTCTTTAATCCTGGATAGCCGAACTCTAGGAGTAAGAAAAAAAGCAGTTTCACAATTAGGAGGCAAAGTTAGGGACCGTGAGGAAGAAAAGTTTTTACAACCCTGGTATTACCAAGCATATCTTACACCACTAGCTCCACCGACGATCTTTTCAATCCATGACCTCATTTCAGCTTCTTGCAGATCCAAGTTTTTTCGTTACCCGCTCTTTTTTCTACTTACGAATTTCTCTCTCTCTCTCTCTCTCTCTCTCTCTCTTTTTCTCTCCACTTTTGACCTTACCAATTATATTTTCGTTGTTACACGACAATCTTCTATAAATTCTTGATAAAGACAGCGTCTCTTAAAAAGTATCACCTATTAATGTCTGTCAGGATTACTGGATTAAGCAGAATCTCGGTAAAAATCTTTTCGATTGCTCGTTCAATACTTTTTAACCCATTAATCCGTTAATCGCCATAAAGTGAATTAATCTCTTCTCGACCCTTGAGAGAGGTTCTGGTCCTTTCAGGATTGCGTTGAGTTTTCAATCTTTGTTGTTTTCTTTTTTCATGATCTGCATGAGATTAGCTATTTTATGAGGTCTCATTTCACCAGCCTCCGTCGAAAATCGAAGGATATTCACTGCCATATAAATGATCCCCTTTAACTTCAAAAGCACCGGATTCTATGAATATGCCGCCGGAGTTGTTGTTACTTTCCATTTCTATCACCCATTCATTGAAAACGGATCGCCCATTTTTATTTTCTGCAACCACGGTACCCAGCCTCGCAATTATTCCCATTTCCTCTTGAGAAGGTTTCAACAACGGCCTCTTAAATATTCAAGTGCATTCGACGGGCGTTGCTCGTGCGCTCGTTGAAAGCTTCTCTGGAATTTGTGAGTTCCCACTAATCGCGCTGACAGAACCGCGACGCCGTGTCAAACCATCCGCAAACGCTTTTTTAGGCCGTCCTTGCCCACCTTTTTCCGGTCCCTCTCTCTCTCTCTCTCTCTCTCTCTCTCTCTCTCTCTCTCTCTCTTCCTTTCTCTGGCCTTTATTTTGTCTTTCGTTTCGTTCAAATGAATAATGCTTTCGGAGCTCTTTCTTCTCAGCTTAACGAACTTTTCTTGGTAAGACCTATACCCTGTGCCCATACGTTTTTCTTTAAATATTTTTCACATCAAATGTTGTATTTTTTTTTACTTCGTAGCTCTCGCCTCGGTGCACTTGTCCTCTTGAACTATAAACACACATTTTTCCACCCTAAAATTTCATCATTACTTTTTTTACTCAGAAAACGTTTTTTTTTTCACAACTGTGGTGATTAAAACACACGAAAATATACCTGAAGTGACTCACTGTGTTGCTGCATCTTGAGACCTGGCTCGTAACGCGCTAGCATGCTCTACACAAGAGAGATATACGGAATACCATTTCCGACCACTAATCAGCCTTTTTTTAAGTTTTTTCTTCCCAACGCCCAAGTTTTTCTCACGTTCCGGGCAGATTCTTCTCACGAACTGACGGATCTTTAGGTCATTAGTTCACGCTATAAAAAGTCGAGCTTCTTGGCTTCCAACTTGTGCTGGTATCATTTTGGTTATAATTCGACGACTACGTGATATTTAGCCAGAACGATATAGGATTGCCTCGAGAGAGTTTTTGTTTTTTGTTTAAAAACTTACCATGTTCGAGATTCGAAGAACGCATCGATTCAGAATAGACCGATTTTTGCAGGAGTTTTACTGTTCTTCCATAATCGACACAATAATCTCAATGAATCATCAAGCGAAATTTAATTTCGTAATACTAACTGCAGCTTTCAAAAGAGCTTTAAACTGTCAATTTCCCTCCACGAATAAAACTTTAGAACGGAGTACTTTATCGAACACTTTACACAATCTGCACAACATTTTTCGCAAGTTATATTTACGTTGAAGACAAAATGAAAAACATTCAAAAAAAAGTGAGGGACGTTAATGTTCCACAGCCCAAGAATCCGATGGCAAAGTATTGGAAATTGAGAAAAAACTTGAAATTTCATGAAAAATGGAAATAATGGTCTTTAGGTCGAAATCCCAATACGACTAATACGAGGATAATTGCAGAAAGCGTTGAGCTCTGCCTGTGAAAGTGACTGATATATTTTTTTGCTCTCGAAGTAAGAACCCGAAGATATGAACCTCGCAATGGGTGAAAAGTATGGTCCTTGCTGACCAACGTCGTGGCCAGGTCTCTGTACATTTAATTTATAACTCGTCGAGAGATTTTCCGCATGAAGCGGGAAAATTAACGAACCAACAGTACCCCGAGGCGCCTGTTCGGGTTGCTGCTGATGGTCACCCAGCCTTTTCTTCTCTATCGTTATCCCCCTTTCTCTTTTCGCTCTCCTCCTCCCTTTTTCGCTCTCTTCTCTGACAGTCCTATAATTTCACCACCCAATCCACTTTTACGGACGTCGAGAACGAAATCAATTTACTGCCAGCTTGCACCAGTGAACCGACTCCAGTGCGCAGCAGTGCGTCACATATGGACGATGAAACAACACCAAGTAAAAAAGATTCTCCACGGTACGTCATGAGATATAAAATCATGAATCAATTGTGTGTTCATTAATATTCAGCATTCCTGTGTAATTATGATTCTTAATTATGAAACTCGAGATCGAAAATTTTATCCGAACTTGGCTTATCGTTCGTTACAATGTTTTTACGAGATCAGTCGAATAAGGTATTTGAGTTGTTGGAAATACTATTCTTAATACGGCAAATATTTTGTAGCCAAATTTCAATGAAAAATTGATATATAATTGTAATAACTAAGAGTGGGCTGTTCTGGATACGCGAACAATTCGCGTAGTATTTTTCTATAATATTTGCATAACGATCGTGGCGAAAAATACAAAACTGCCGCATTTTTTCAACTGTTCAGAAATGGATGACGTAGGAATAAAGTGTTTATTTGATCAAAACGTGTTTTTTAATGAATAGGTTTTCATTCATTTTGTTTTTTACATTTTTAAAAAAGTCGATACGTATTCTTTTTTTTGAATTCTTAATATTTTTCTATTTCATTATTGCCGGTACTTTTTTTTTCATATTTTTGTTACGATCACAATATTGAAGACGTTGGTAGCTTAAAAAATCGGAAATTGAAGGTAGAATCGGGAAGGAGTCACCGATTTTCCTTTCGACTCTCGAAACACGATATGCTAAATGCTCGTCATGCCTTTGTTCAGTTTTTCGACTACAAATTATCATCACATCCCAATATCCACTCAATTCCAATGAGTAATGCGCAAAAAATTTGGTTGAAAAAGACGATCGTTTAGTTGATTACGCACGACTAAATATTTAGCAATAATAACAAATATTTGGTCATTTCAACAATATATTTAGCTAACAGTCTATGAATATACCAAAGAAACTGTTGAAATGACAAAACTTTTGTCATTATTGCTAAATATTTAGTCATGCGTGTTCAACTGAATAATCGTCCTTTTCAACCGAATTTTTTTCTCAGTATTCAAGGATAGTAATGAAAAAAACGATAATCTATCGTTGGAGTCTTAACAAATAGAAAAGTAACTTCCTACCCCTCACCCCTAACTCAAGCCAGAACCGCTACTGCAGCTTATTAGACTTCAGTTAGGAATTGTTGGGTCATTTTAATCCAAGTCAAAACAACTACTGCTACTAGTAACCGAATGGCTTATTCGGGTTAATACCATTGGATCATTTTGAGCCGGGCCAAAACCGCTAACGTCTCTAGTAACCTAATAAATTTCAGTTTGTACGATTGGATCATTTTGATCCCGACCAGAAGGGGGACTGATACGATTAACCAAGTAACCTTCAGTTTGTACCCAGTATTCCACCAAAAACCCCAATAAATTTCGACAATACCATGGGGTCTCATTTAGCCAATAGTATTGACCGCGACATTCTATCTAGAATGGCGAAAAAATTTCATTTACTATTAATCGCGAAGTATTTAATCGTAAACTATTTAATCGTGAAGTATTCCGATTTTACAAAGTTATTCCAAAAAATTCATTTTACTTTTGACGAATTATTGCACTTGCATTAATCGAAAAAATTCATTGAATATTTGACCCTTTGGCTACACGGCGCTTTTCTTGGAGGTTTTTCAAACGACCGTTTCCTCGGTTCGAACCATCCAATTTTGATTGTTTATCATTTTCAAACCTCATCACGTTTCCGAATGATTGTTCATCATCGAAGAAGAAAAATTAAATCGTTTTTCATACGAAATACAAAAAAATGCTACATTCCCGGTGCAGATTAGAATCAGTGTGCAGCCGAAGGGATTACGTAATTATTCAATAATAGTTGGTTATTTCTGTTTTGCTTCCTAAAGCACTAAAGCACCGGATAATTTCCCAATCCATTTTGAAATATGCATGATTAATATGATTCAACTTATTTCCCATATCGCGATTACTCATTAATTGAATAATGTAAAATGAATATTGGAAAACATGAAAAAAAAGTTCCAACAATATCAGAGAAATCAACGACGGATTATTGAAACTGCATTTTCATCGGAACTTTGATTTCAATTCATTCGCTCGATAATTAAAAATCATAACATTATGACTGCGAAAAATGTTAATGAACTTCGCATTAATGGAAAAACGTTAAATTGATTGTCTTGTCTCGATAAAAATTGGAAATTACAATGCTGCTCAGATAAATTCTAAACTGTCTAAACTTCTAAATAAAACTGTGCGCACTCCGAGGTAATTATATTTCGTCACTGGGAATGAAAAAAATAAATGAAAATTTTTCGTCATTTCGTCAGTGAAACCGAGAGTCGTACGGGACACAAGTAAACATCTGCCCCGGAAGCGTTTCACTTAAAAAGATGCAATATTCTCTTTTCGTATAGCTTTTACCACCGGCGTTCTTAAGCCGTGGAAATAATACGCCTGAAGCTCTCGCGACGAATCATCCTCTGCCTTGCTCTACTTCTTGCCTCTGGTACCGTCTTTAATCTATTACATAGGCTCGCTGGTGCTAAAGCGTCTGGCATGAACGTAAAATTTAATACCAGAAACGAGCCAATAGGGAGGAAGGATACTTATTTCCTCGTTTAGCGACCGCCGACGTATTTTTTTCCCCCCTTTCTTCAAATCTCTCTTTTTCATTTAGTTTCTCGAAAGCAGAACTCATTTTATTGGCCTAACGAATATTAATTTATGCACATTCTCCAACGTAAACTATTTTTTTTCTCTGTACATTAAAGTCAAGTCACAAGTCTTTGACAACAGCCCACAACAGATCGATCAATGAATCCAATTATTTTTGTATTCGCCAAAATATTGTTGCTAATAGAATTTTCGTCTTCATCAAACACTCGACGTACCTTTTCTTTCGAGAGAAATATAAAAAAATTCCTTTAATAGTTCGAGATTCGATTATCGTACAATTTTTACCTAAAAGTGCAAAACAAAAATCGAATTACCGCTTCTCAAACACTAATACTTCCTGCGTTGATAGTGAAGAAAAACCAACATAGTGATTATGATCGAAATATATTAAAATAATCACCGAATAGTCGCTATTTTAAAAAATGTCGAGACTGTGCGAAATTTAGCAAAAACGAGAGTTATCGGTATCGTTCTTTATCTTTCATTCGAATTTACAGAGGTCTCTCGTGACCATTAGAGTAAGTAATAAATCTTCGAGATTAAAACATTTGTATCTCTGAAACTACGTAGTGAATGTTCTCGGAATTTTAGCACGGGTTTTATAATAAACTACGATATCCATTTTTTCACCCCTTCATCTACTGAATTTTAATATGACGAATTTACTTGAAGTCATTTAAGAATATCATACCATTCTGTTAAGTTATTTTATCAGATTTAATCTGGTTTGATATTCAATAATATTAAAAATAATCTGAAGAGATCAAAAGCGACAGAAGACAAAGATAAAGAGAGAGACTAAGAAGAGCGGGAAGAAGGAAAGAATGCACGACGTTTCACGCATAGTCTCTCAAAAATCTTCGGGGCGAAATCTGACGAAAGTGAGAAAAAGATGGAAAGAATGAGGGTAGAAGATGAAAATGCGAAGAGTGTCTCAAAAATACGATGAATATGAGTGTAGAGTATATTGATGTTTATATTGTATGTAAATATATATATGGACTTTATGTTTATATATGAACGATATGCTCGTCGAGTTTTGATACAGTGATGGGACGACGGAACATGTACTCAACCCTATTTTTCTCCCCTCTGGCAGCACATCACGGTATATTTTACGCTGTTGAATAAAATTTACGGGTAGAGAACGACGGAGAACACTTCATTTTTCAAAAATCGTTTTCTTACAGAATCGACCAACAAAACAAAACTTCTTATCGCTGTTTCATTTTTTCCTGTACGTTTACGTAATATTTGCCCGTAGGGAACGTCAAACGATCAATTCACTGAAAAGGACCGTGAGTATAAAAAGCTTTCTTCTGTATTTTCAAGTATATTATATCCTTGGAATTCATGTAGTTCTTCTCAGACAGCATTGTATGAGACTGGAACGATCTTTTTGAAGAAAAAAAACAAGAAAAAAAACACTGCAATCAATGAATCGAAATCAAAAGAATCTTGACATTGCACTTTGTATTTTTGTTTGAACATTTTTTTGACGATTGTATTGCATAAATATTTAATTATCTAATGATAGCAGTGACCATGTAAAACGAATTCATCCATTTGGGAGGATCAAATTTTCCATCATTAGAGAGAACAAAAGCAAAAGAACTTGTTACTGTGCTTTGTGATATAAAA
Organism: Campoletis sonorensis; assembly: GCA_013761285.1. Taxonomy (NCBI): domain Eukaryota; kingdom Metazoa; phylum Arthropoda; class Insecta; order Hymenoptera; family Ichneumonidae; genus Campoletis; species Campoletis sonorensis. The sequence continues at coordinate 1,288,325 of JACEOJ010000077.1, read as the reverse complement.
AAAATGTTAAAAACCTTATTTAGGTAATAAAATAATGATGAAGGTAATGAATTATTAAAAGTAGCTTTTAATTACTGATGCTTTAGTGTGACTAGGAGTTCTTATGAATATGATGTCTTCGATCTATTTCCATCATTCATACTTTTAGGAAGGCTCATGATATTTTCAACCCGCACGTTTGACGAGCAGGAGTTTGAGAATTGCTTGGGTAATGATCAAGTATTTGAAACTCAGAATATTCATGCAGCCATAAAAAAGTTTAAGCAAACTGGCTTTAGGGCTTTGGAGCCTCAAGATATGGAATTATCAACTTCCACGCTTTGAAGCTACCAAGCTGTTGATTCGTAGATGAAATTGGGTGGATGATACCTGCAGACAGGTCCTGCATAAAAGAAGAAAGTGCATTTATTTGCAACACTTTTCGTATGTGAAGTAAATATCTGAAGGCATAGTCAACCGAATTCTGACAGTTTTTCAAACTGTGTGAACTGTGAACTTCTCGAACTGTCAGAAATAATAGAAGTTTGCAATAAGTTCACTAGGAAGTTCAATAGTGAAAATCAATGAAGCAAAACTATTGTCGTTTAATATTTATTCAGGCAATAAAAAATGAAAAGTATCGTGTGTTTCTCACTCCTCGCATCAGCGATCTCGAAACTTTGACTGACGGATAACGCTGTGATTATGTGATGATAAAGTTTGAATTCCAGACATAATGTTTCGAAGGGATTATCGTCATAATCATCACCACTTAATTAGAACAGTGAAAATACAGTCACGTAAAGTAACAGACTCGCGGAGCAGATTTACGTGTATAGAGTTCAAGCGGTGTAATTTCTTGGTAGATTTGGAAGGTTAATTGCTGGATCTGTTGATTAAGTTTACAAGCAAGTGAGCGAGTTTAATTTACATTGGTCTTGCTCGTATTTTCTAGAAACAGACGGAAGCTTTTCTCGCAGTTTGTACAATGAGTACAAAAGCGAAGGATAACACGAGTATGCATTTTCGAAGAAATTTTCCTGGCAAATTAGCATCGTCAATGCGTTTGCGTGAAATTCACTGCAAAAACAAATGTGTTTTTTCAACACGCTTTAGGCGTGTAAACGTTGAGGCCGTTTTCTACACGTTTCTTGCCGCGTTGTTGTTCAAGTCAACACGTTTTATTCGTGTTGTTCCAGCATTTTTAACCACGTGGTACTAGAAGAGCAGTTAGACGTGTAGCATCAATACGTGAGGGCGTGTTGTATCAACTCAGGTATCCGTGTTGTATCAACGCGTGTCGTCGAGTTGTAACAACGCAGCTAGCCGTGTTGTATCAATGCGCTTAAACCGCGTTCGACCTTGAAGCTCGAATATACACGTTTACCACCGAGTGGTTGTTCTTTCAACGAAAACGAAACAAAAAGATTTTTTTTTTGTAGCCGCGG